>JAYMTP010004483.1:0-14860 GCA_036897365.1 Geranium brycei
ATGTCTCCAAACATGTTCCTAGCTTGTTTTCCGTTCCAAACGTGGTCCACCACCCTAAGACAATCAAATTTATTACCGCCCCAGCCAGTTCTTTCCTTTTACCCATGAAAGAGCTTACATAACACCCATGGTCTGTCTCTTCTGAGTGGAGATGTCTCGAAAAGCGTCTACAGAGAGCCCCACTAACCGACCTTTGAATCTCTACAGACAAATCATATGCTCCAAAACCCCTTCTCAGCATCCATTCCCCCATCAACGTTTATCTTAAGTCCACCTAGTTTAGGGGGGAACCCAAACTCGTGTGACCGATGGTTTACTTGTTCCCAAGGAACCTACCGAGGGCCTAGTCGCAAGCCAGATTCTCGTGTGTCATTTGGCCGTTGTAGCTACCCTTGACGGTTGAAACGCCTCTCCTTTCCAAACCAGACGGTTCCTACCTCCCCATACCGCCCAAAGCATAAGAGCCCACAAGCTTGCTTCGTCCTCTCCCTCCATCCAGGAAGACCAGTCGCTCACCTTCAGACTTGGCCCCATTCTTCCTCGGATTCCTTCAAGGAGTCAGTCACTCCAGATAAGGGCCACCACCCTGCACTCGAAGAATAAGTGGTCCACTGTCTCTTCCGGTTCGCCACAAAAAGGGCACTGAAAAATATTGGAACCCCCTTCTAAGTTAGACGGGCTCTAGTCAGAAGGAGATATGAGATTGCCCTCCAGATAAAGACTTTTACTTTATTTAATACAAGTATATATTATTTTCACTCATAACCCATTAATTATAAAATTAGCTTTTATAGTACATTAACATTTCAGGCCTCAAACCATTGAAAATTATTATAGTGGTGAAGTTTCGAGATCCCGAACTTGGTTGAACACAAAACTTTCATACATGGAAAAGAGAAAAACTGAGTCACGTTCAAATATTGTCTTTACAAGCATTAGTTAGTGACTGGAAATATTGACCTAAGGAGCCGGTTTTACAAGTGAGCATGGCAAATTGGTTAAAAGCAACGTATGGTTGGGAAATTTTTTTGATGTCTAGTGTGTTATGCGAAGGATAGATGAGATATGTTTGGCATGCTAGTGAAACTTAAAGCTTTGGTGTTAATTTGGGCTTTTGATGATTTTGTTTTATTAATTTTTGGGTTTTTTCGAGTTGTGGTTATTAGTGTTTTAAAATTTGTTTATTTTCGATCGTATGTTTTAAAATTTGTAGTTAGCTTTTATGTGTCGAGTCGAGTCTAGTTTAGGATCACTTGCATTGCATCTGCATTTTTTGGATTGTATCTCGAGAGCGAGAAATATTTTATTGTGGGGACTTGATCGGGGCACATCGGGTTTAATGTTTACATTATACGCCTAGAACTATTATCGGGTTCGCCTTTGATTTTCATATCGCTGTTGTACTTTATTCCTCATTATGCCTTTATGGGTAGTGCTAGTGTTTCGAGTGCATGTGCAAGTATTAACCGTTATCTTGAACATCTCGAAACATGTCCATATCAAAGATGAAGAAGTAGAAAATCTGCCAAAAAGTGACATGTGTGTCATGGGAATGACGAAACCCATGACACTTCCATAGAGGAGAAGAAACGTGACGAGATGTGTATTGGGGATAAAACCCATAACACTTTTCTAGAGAAACACGGCGGGATGTGTCATGGGCCTTGAAAAAACATGTGACACTTTTCCAGAGAAACGCGACGGGATGTATCACGGGCATGACAGAGCCCATGACATATATTTTTCCTGCCACTATACGGTGGAAAGAAACCCTACCATTATGGATCTCTTCACCTATCACCACTTCCATTTTTCTAGTAGCCTCCTAGACATCTTTGAAGCTCTATCCACTATTGTTGAAGGCTTAGAAGATTTATTTGAATCTTGGAGCTCATCCGTCATCTACTTGTAACCGAGGGATCAAGAAATCAAGGAGTGGAGAATTAGGAACTTAAATTAGGGCTAATAAACCCATTGTTGGGTTTTATCTATTTCTCCTATCTATCATTTTTTGTTTATTTGCATTTATATAAGTTAATCTCGCATAATCATGGGTATTAGACATGGTATGAATTACTTTTTTAATTCATGAGTTTTTTAACTACTATCTCAACATTATATTAGTTTTTTCTTGCTTGTATGTGATTTTCTAGACTAGCCATTTAGGGTAGTCTTTGTAATTGCTAGTTGTTCTCGAGAGTGGGAACTAGGGGTGGAACTAGAAGAATGAGGATCAGGACTCGTAATGTGATACCCAAATTACCCTTGGCCCGAGATTTATCGGGCTAACTGCGGACTTGAGTCGAAATTGATCCCAAGAGGGTAAATCACGACTGAAGGTTTGACCACTTCCAACGTCGAGGCGCGAATTTGGCATTTTAAGGCATACGTCAATTTTTTTGGTACATGATTAGTTGAATTATTATTGTTGATTGCATTTCATTATTTGGTAAATTCTCTTGTTTACTTTATACACTTGGCGGGAGGAAATCTTGTAAGCAAGATTCACCCACTCCAGATAACACGACAAACACATCGGTCGTCAAGTAATAACGGGCCTTTACATCCCGGAGTTATTGATCCCACATGTAGGCAGTAACCAGCAGTCACGATGCCCTTCGGGCTCTCAAAGAGGAACCATCACTATCTTTTTATCTGTCTAGCAGCTACTATCCTACTACGAGAATCTTAATTTGGTACTTTATTAGTCTAGGTGATTAGATATGTCGGGCTAGAGGCGGGCACATGTATAGGTAGCTAGGGATTTCAAGGAGGAGTGAAAATAAAACAAAAATGTTTTTAAACTAATTCTCCAACAAATCATACAAACAACAAAACAATGTGAATGAGCAACGAAACACAATCACAAACTTGTCAGGAATGCGAAAGCGCTTAGTTATCCAATTCTATTTTAGCCATTTTAATATTAAAGCATTTGAACATTCAAAACTCACGGCAACACAAACTTAAATCGACTCCATCATATCCATATAACAAATCAAAATACAAATAAATTTCATGGCATTCAACAAACTTGGATTCCAAACAAAATTAATCAACCATTAACCCTCAATATAATTATCTCAATAATTCAATCCAATCTCAATAAATTAATCTAAAACTTCAGTTCATACACTATCTAAAAAATAAATTAAACTACATACGAATACCTAAATAAGAGAGAAGCAAAAAGAACCTCCACCAAAGGATGATCGCTTCGATCTCTCTCCCTCGCTGAGCTCTTCTTCTCTATCCCCTAGCATTTCTCTACCCCCTTGAACTTATGGAAATGATAATATTTTCGGAACTCTAGGTGGGTTTTTATAGAAAAACACTTAAACGGGTCAAAATCAAAACTTCCAGGACGTTTCCGCCCATAATTTGCACAGAACTGTCATGTTGCGCGACCTATAACTCCCAAAGTCTCCAATGTGAAACTGTTCTTAATCTAAATTGTAGCTCTCTCTGTCCTCTTCAATTTGGTGAACTTTTTTTGCTCAATTCGGACTCTTGACGAGAAAGTTATGGCCCAACAAGTTTGGTCGACAGTCAGGTTCAGGGTGTCGAGTTGGAGTTCGGACTGCCGAGTAAAGATGCAAAGTTTAGCTCGACACACTGGACCTATATGTAAAAATGGTCTTTATAAACTTTGTAGCCCTTTTAGTCCTCTTTAAGTTGACGCAAGTTTCACTCCATTTGTACTTCAGATGAAGGAGTTATGACCTTTACAAGATCGGTCGACGGCGATTGTTGCCTAGATGGTGTGAGGTTGCCGAGCAGAGGTGTCAACCTGGAGGCGGCAAGTTGGTCAAGGCCATTAATTGGTAATTTATCTTAATTTAAAATTAAGTGATGATTACGGAATTAAAGAGTCATATTTCCTAATGAAGAAAAGTGGTAAGATTTTCATTCCTATTCCATCTAGGTTTTGGAATCCCTTTTTCTAAATAATCTCAACCTACGCCAGAGACAAAGAAAGCCAAAAGACCCTACCCGTCTTTCTCTAAACAATCATTCCTCTTCGATTGCTTTTTACAATATGGTTCGAGTTCACCTTCATTCGTCGTTGTATTCTGGGAGATAGTTGCCCATACGAGGCACTAATCGTCTTAAGCAAAGTGGATCACCGTGCCTCAACAAAAAACCAACTCTATCGCATCCTTTCTTCTCGTGTAGTTTAAGTTGTATCAATTTACTATTGTATTATGTTATTATATTAATAAAACGAGAGGTCTTATTTGAATTTGTTTACATGATTGGATATGTTTCTACTACTGTATGCATGATTCATTGGTTTAATTGTTCGATTTACGTTTATGGACTAACACAGTTTCATCGTCGATTCACATTATTGATGGTGAGGTCAAACATCCAATCTCACTGGACAAAGGGGAGAGTTTTATGGTAGATAGACTTGATGTAATTTTTTTTTTTAAAAACTAAAATAGTCACAAACAATAAATTTTTAATAAAATTACTGTTCTATTTAATATATATTTTCATTTTAATCTTCAAAAATATCAGTTTTTAAATTATGTTTGGTTGGCTTCAGAATCAAATTTGTCGACTTGTTTTGATAGTCTCTTTAATTACAAACTCTCTTTTTTTGAGGGAACAAACTCTCTTTTTAGTCATCAAGAAATTTTTATAAAAAAATGTGTAAAAATTAAAAATTTGTATTTTACACGTGCAAGAAAGTTGTTTAAAATGTGAAAAATAAAAATATGCGGAAGGGGATTTTCTGTGGCAGGGGTGTTTGGTGCGGAGTGGGTCGAGGCATGGGGCATTTTCAAGCGGTCAGGTGGGCTAGGGAGGCTTTCTCTCTTCCGGTGTTGATCGAGTCAGATTGTCTCTCGGCGGTTTCAGCGATCTCTGGGTCATTGACGTTTTGGTCTTCTTTTGATTTATTGGTGTCGGAGATAAAAAAGATTGTCATCGGTTGCTCCAAGTATTTCTATTCGTTTGTCAAACGCTCAGGGAACAAGGTAGCTCATACTCTGGCTAGAGCTATGTTGTCGAGTTCTGGGTGTATGTTTGGCGGGAGGGAATGTCCCGTCTTTCTTGTTTTCCGTTTGTAATGCTGATGTTGTTTGAATGAAGTTTAGTGGTTTTCAAAAAAAATATTAAATAATATCATTTGAAATGTGCGTTTAGTTCCAATTTCGTTCATAAATTGATTTTGTTTCGATTGTACTCCTGATTTGGCGTCTTGCATTAGATGCACATTCGATCACAATGAGTATGTAAACACAGAGAACACAAACCCAATAATGATCTATATTTTCAGATACGTGTTTTGAGTTTTAGAAGAAAAAAAACATCAATTTGGATTGAAAGTGCAGAGTTTGAGGAAATGAAATTCTCATGCCAAGGGCACTACATTAGTCCTCTTGATTGAAAACTGAAATTTTATTAAGATCACGAACACATAGAACCAGTACAATAGTTTTCTATAGATATGTTGTATTTTTTTTCTCTAATAAAATGTTATTAACAATTAATCGGCAGAATCATAGAAGTATAAGTATGCACTCATGATGACGGAGAGGTCGGAGGCATTCTCCCGTTCAGACCGATGTCCATTCCATTGTAAGCAATCGGAGCATACATCCACATGTCATTGGAACTCAAAAGCTTCAACCAATTCAAGGATATATGGATCAGTAACAAGGTCAAGATCAAGATATGTTTATTCGTGAATCGTCTTGGTTTTTACCTTAATTTGAAGCTGCAAGAATTTGACGTATTCAACAGCCTCTTCGAGCATGGTGCTGATATCCACCTTTGTTCCATTGGGGACCAGGTTCTGCAAGATCTTCAATCTCTCGTTTATTCGTTCTCTTCTTTTCTGCAAGATTTGACACTCTACAATTGAGCAAACTGCATAACATTTCTAGAACACAATAAACTCTCATACAGATGGTAAAGTTTATTACCCTTGCATAAAGGCTCTGGGGATCGGTTGCCGAACCGCGGCTTGCTCTTGTCTTACCACTCACGGTGGTGGTCGAAGGAGGCGATGCCATTAGCTCATTAGTAGCAATTTCATCCTCTGAGCTACAGCTGCTAGAGCTCTGTCCCTCTGGTACGCCATTACTCTCTTCCTCATCCTTCACATTATTGATTGTAACCTTCTGAGTTTTTTTCGATTTGGGGCTTTTTTGCACCTGTGAAAGTATTAGAGGTAGAATTAGAAACCATTAAAAGACATAGAATCACAAACTTGTTAATAACTTAAAATGTTACTCACAGCTCTTGAAGCACGAGGTTTCTTCTTTGGGTTTTCAGAATTGGTGTTCCCTTCCGTGTTCAGATCAGGCACGTCAAATTTCCTTTTGAGAGGCCATTCTTTGGCAGGAACGGCCATAGCCGGTAGTTGACCATCACACTCATTGGCACGTGCAGATTCTTCCATCGAAGTGTCAGGAAACGAAAGGGCAAAAGAGCTGCTGTTTTCATCCGTCATGTAAATATCATTGGACATATAGGTATTGTTTGTCATTGGAACATTGCTACTATCACTAAAATAGTAGCATTCACGGCTCGAGCCGGGCACAGAGACACTAGTGCTGCTACAACCACTACCAAGACTACTTTCCTGAAAAATATACTGAAAAGTAGAGTTGAGACCCTCTAAAGAATAAAACGAACTCTCAGTTACCCCACCCATGCTCGCATCAGCCTCGAGAGGGGAACAAAAGGTTGACGAGATAACAAAACTGTCATCATGCTCGTGTGAAAATGGGTATTGACCAAATAGTTGTGGTGCATAATCAAACCCTTGATCCGCATTCAGCATTCTGCTGATTGAGTCCCATTCTCCGTCAGGGAAAGCTCCTACAGACTCCATCTTAAAGTTAAGAGTTTTTCTTCCAAGTGACCAAAATTTTGTAACTAGAAAGCTTTGGTTGCACTTGAGTTGAGCAGAAACTGAAGATGTATATATATACATACCCAACCCCTGCAAGGAATGTTAGTGAGGATTGACTTGATTTGTATATTGAATACTCAGTACCTAATCATTGACAATGCCGTAGGTCCCAGTACTCTGTAGCTAATCCCTGAAGAGTCCACGGTAGGGCCAATACCAGGCAGCTACAACTCATAGGAGGGCCAAGTTCATGCATTGATAGAATAAAATAACACACTATTTCAATGACCCTTAAACACCTTTGACTTGCTGATAAACATGCCATCAGCAGGGCAAAGAGCGTCTAAGATCAATCATTGAGAGGTCATTAGTTAGTTTTCAGAAGTAAAGCACGCGATGCAGATGAGACAACATTTTCTTTATGAAACTGAGAACGTGGGCAGTCTAATGTGAATATAATAAACAAAGAGAATGCTGTTGGCTCATTAAATAATATGCAGGGGGAGGAAGTCGGCCAGATCGTGGGGATGAGTATGGGAGTTCTTTTAACAACAACACGAAACCCAGACATGGTAACCGCACAACTCGTTCTTTGTCCCCATCAAATGGCCAATGGCTAATACGCGTGATTAATGTAAAACCAAGTGATCAACCAACCATCTGAAAAAACACATTTCAAAGATCTGCTAAATATATGTCTACGCCATTCATATATATCAACAGGTGATTAATCGTGTAGCTTCATATTTTTGCTCTATAAGGGTAGTGTGGTGATTAGATTATGGTTATTGAAACCATATGATTATCTATTTATCTCTTCTCATGAATCCACTATAAGCATACACAATAACCATACACAAAGATTAGGTCTACAAGACTACAATGCATAATGCACAATACAATACAAAATGAGAGCCTAAATAACCACATATACGTGATTACAAACAAAGAAGCAGCAGCCAGACCACCATCATAGCCATCGGCCAACTTGAAAATGAAAAAACACTATAAAAACAATCATTATGAGGAGAAGATAATATTTACTCGTACATACTACAGTACTCAAGTTCACAAGTGGAGGGACAATGTAGCTGACGACAAGATAAAGAACACACATATTATATTTACCTGTCCTCCAGAAAGAAAAATATTGTCTGCCAAGAAGCTACGTAGAGCATACCGCGATTTTGGCTTTAGCGGCCCTCATCACCATTCCTTTGCTCTATAATAATCTGTGTTATTAAGGCACAAAGCACACTTAACATTTTATCACTGACACTGTAATTAGTCAAACAAGGTCGGGTTTTTTTGTCTAGAAATCGGCGAGGGAGGCAAGAGACTAACCCGAGGCTCTCCCTTTTCCCAACCCCACAATTAAGTTGGGTTTAATCTCAAATTTTCACAACAAATGCCAAAGAAAGCCAGTTCATTGATACCAACAATTGCTATACTATATAAATGGTGTCATGTAAACACAATTTCAAAACCTATTCAGCAGCAACAATCTCTGGACAAAATAAAAAACCCAGATGCAATAATATCTAGGTAAAAATAAAAAACCAAAATCAGCTCCACAAAACACAATCACATATATTTTTGTTCTCCTAAATCTCAATCTTATTCACAATAACTCACATAGATTACCCGAATAAAGCCATAAACTGGTACATTACAACTGTTCCTTCTCTTCCCTTTCACTCCCACAGAATCTGCCGATCCTCGCGCTCCTGATCCACGCGTCGGACACTGATCAATTCCCCATTTTTTAATACAACAATATTAAACTCGTCGAAATTAGGTTGTCTTCGTTCTCGGCTGTGTTCTTTCGAAAACAGCACCGGCCATTGCACGACCTTGGAATAAAACTAGAAATTAAAATTAAAACATTTTTCTAACAAATAGGGAATAAAATCTACGAAGACCCAGCACCAAGATTACTGGGAAAGCCCCAAAAATCTGATTTGATTCCTCCATTTAATTTTTCGCTGGCACGATCAGCAAGGTTTAGGGCTTTTTGGGATAATTAAAAGCCGTTCCCAATTTTCTTGCAACCTTTAAGAATGCTAAAAAATGACAGCTATTTCTGTCTTCAACCAACTGAAACTGGACACGTGGGCTTTTATTACCGGGCCACGTACTCTTGTAGTGTGTGATTAACATTTTTTATGACAAAACCGTGTTGTGTTGCTCTGTTCTTAAATTATTCATAAACCATCCTTATCAAGAAGGATTATAATAATTTTTCATGAACATTTTAATTATGCATGATTATTCCAAGGATGTACTACTTTTGGGCTTTGTTTTTGCCATCCCATTGTTATTATATTGAAGTTTACACATAATACAATGATGGTTGAGTGGGCAAAATATCTGTAAACTATTAAAAAATATGTGGATGAATTTTAAAAAATAATTAGATTTTTTTTATTGAATTGGTCATGACGTCAAGTGAAATTTCAAGTATTAAGAATTACTTGGTAATGATCGACTTTTTTTTATTTGATTAAAACAAAGTTTTTGATAAATAAATAAATAAATAAATAGTATTGCGTTAGCACAAACTAAGACACAATTTATTAACTTTCACGTCATATTAACAAACCTAAGTGATTCAAAAAAAACAAACCTAAGAGAACTAGCTGGTTAGCAACGGGGATAATTCGACAAATTCGTAAATAGTTAAAGAAACAACGAACAATTTATGTCTTTGTAGTTTATTTATTAGAATAATCAAACAAACGTCATTCACAAGCAATTGAAGTAGCACCCTCCTCTTAATTCAATCATGTTTATACATACAATAATTAAAAAGACTGAAATTTAAATTAGTTCATGAATTATTCTCTGGTTACACTTACTATCTAAACAAGTTGATAAGTTTCAATTGAGCATAATCGACTAGACTCGTGTTAAATGTGATCGGCTCGGGTTTAAACATGCTTACACAACTAAATTTAAGTTCGGCTCGAAATAAAATAGAAAAACTCAATCTCTACCGTTCCTGCTCGTTTAATTTTCAAGACACTACCAAATTAATGACATTATGGCAGCATTAACGTTCATGGTATGCAACCAAAGAGGGTAAACAACATTGTCATTAACAATAACAATGTATGTGTATGCTGCCATAAGCGCGCATCTAATAGGACGAGGCCATTAACAATGACAGCCCACTTTTTGTGGCATTATAATGGTAGCAAACATACTATAAATTAATGATGTCATTATAATGGCAACGTGCATATGGCGTACGCTGTAGTGTTCATAACACATTGTTCACTGCATAAATATGTGCGTCACTAATGTGGTAATTGATACTTAAAAAAAGTTCATGGTCAAAACCCGTAATTTTCTAAAATTACAAAATATTAAATTTTTGGAACTTAAATTACTAGCATACATAAATCTGGTAGAAAAGTAAATTATACGTGTATTCATTTAGAAGTTAAAATTAAATAAATACAATAATAAAATTCATTAAATACTAATAAGTCAGCTTGACTTCATTGAGCTCATCTAATTTTATTATAATTATTTTAAATATTAAAAAATATATAATTAATTAATATCAAACGAATCGGTTCTCGAGTTTATCAAGCCATAAAAGGTCTGGCTCAAGCTCGACTCGTTTAATTAAATGGTTACAATGTTTTCCCGTTTAAAAATTGCGTTCAAATAATTTTGTGATACGAGAATGAGATGTCAACTGCAGAACAAAGTATTTTTGCCGGCGAACAAAGAAATTGTGCCACATTTGCAAAGGCAAGTCATGTATTATTGTTATGTACAATTTATCGTGTTTAGTAGTGGCATTAAATATTCGTATGTGTTTAAGTCATATAGTAATAAATATAACCTGAACAAACTGTTAATATTTATATGAATTGTATTATGCCATTATTGTAGATATAGTTGATAAATGGATTGATCATTGATGAGAGCGTAAAGACTGTCAAATACGTTCATGGAGGGGTTATTAAGCTTCATGAAATTTGCGAGGACAAATGGTCCACAATATAGTCTAGATAGATTCAAGTGTGTGTGTTCTAGATGTTGTAATATTCGTGTCTATAATATGATATTATTTGCAGTCACTTATTGAATAAAGAGTTTTTGAGTTCGTATACGGTGTAAAGGAACATGGAGAAGTCGGAGAAATTGGGGAGCATATAAATAGGGATAGGAATGCCAGTATTTTCCACCTCCCACCAACAACGTCGATCTTCTCCAACAGTTCGTAGAAGTAGTAAACTATCTCGAGATATCCAGATTGAAAGAAAAGATGAAAATGATAGTTTGGACAAAGTCGAGGAGGTAGTCGCTAGAGAAACTATGACGGAATACAAGCGGGTGGTGATGGAGCTAGAGATTCCGCTACACGAAAACAATGTGGGCACAGTATTGGTAGCATTGCTAAGGATTTTATCCATCAAGTAGAAGACGAGAATGTCGGACATAACATTTGATAATGTAGCTATGGAGCTTTCCATCACATTCTCACAACTTAATGCTTAGTGTCACGCTACACAGAGGAAACGTAGAAACTGAAGACAATCGAAATTTCGTTCGCAAAATACGATGCATGTTACTACAGCTGCACATTGTACTACAACGAACACTTGAAAGACGAAGTCTGTCACATTTATGAAGAGAATCGGTATGGAAATGTTGGAAGTTCGCAAGTGGAAAGGAAGACATTGTGGCACTTCTCATTAACAGACAGTCTGAACCGGCTGTTTATGGCACCAGAGACAGCTGAGTGGATGTAGAAACTATCTGTCATTCTATTCGTCCAACGTAGGTGGAATATGAAGAAATATTGCATCTACGTTGCCAAACTCCAACAAAACGACATGCTATCCAACTTGAAGGATAAGAAGGATGAACGACGGTTCCTCATCCGCCGTTACGATAACCCCGACTAACCAGTTTGTGATTGTGCTTTTTATTAACGTTCTAATATATTTTAATTTAGTAATTACATAATAAATTTTTTTGTTAACTGTTTTGAAATAAACTATCAGTGAAGAAATGCATAGGATTCGGCAATACAAGTCGAGCCACAACGCCGGGCCACAACGGTACATTAGAAGATTAGACGATTTCACTGAATGAAAGAAAGCAAATGTCGATCTCCTGTTGGCGCCCTAAGTCCATAACAAAATAGAGCGTTATCATGCTCTGCTAAGCAAAAACTGGTAATATTTTCAATTTGTAATTTGTTTCTACTTTTTTTTTTAGAGATCAGCTTCGAAGCGATAGTATGCAACTCAAATAGTTGAGCTGGAGGCAGAAAAGGAAAGGGACGTGACAAAATTTGAGAAGTTCAAGTCCAAGACCAAAAGTTTCATGCAAAAGGTCATGAAAAAGTTTGACTCTATATCAACGCCCTCATTTTCTAATGATCATGAGACCATGAATTCAGATTAGATTATGTTTATTTCATTACTTTGTGCATTTTTGGACTCACATTATTTTGGTTTGACTTTGAACTTGTAATTATTATTACACTCATGCTATTTCATATTGCACGTCATTCGAAGTTACATTGGATTTCATAACTTTTTAAAAATCATGGATTCGATTATATAATTGAAACTCATAATTTAAAAAAAATAAATTCAGGTTCACGCATTACTCTGATACGCTGCCATAGCTTATGACATCGCTCATGGAATGCATGCTACCATAAACTATGGCAGCGCACTTACTATGTATACTGCCACAACTTATGGTAGCGTGCAGTGAATGTGCGTTGCCATAAGCTATGATAACATACCATTTAAGCACGTTGTTGTAAGTTGTTGTTGCGTTCATATAGAAGCGATATTATAGTAGTGTACATGTGCGTTGTTATAGCTTATAGTGGTGATTTTATTCTCTTATGACAACGTACCATGCACGCTACTACTAAGGTAAAAAAACTAATAGGGTAGGCTCACACTTTATTAGACACTTACCATGTATGTCTATAATTCCGACATAAAGAAAGTCATAGTTATCTTCAAATTTTCATTTAAAGAAAGTAAGAAATTGATCTGAAAATAAAGAAGGTAAAAGTGTTATCACTACCGTAAATAATGGTGGCCACCATCGTGTCATTTCTTGGGCAAATCACATAAAAACATGTTCCATATTTTAAGCTTCCAGCGAGTGTAGGTAGGGTCTTGCATGACCACCACTTCCATGCATATGGACATGTGGTATGTTAGGAAAAAGCGTGAGGGTTTATTTAATGCCTTTGCGGCCTCTCGCAAGCAGTCACAAGTAAACAAGAAATATCAATAAGAGAACGAACCACGTGTGCTAAACAATGTAACAGTAGATGATGAAACGAAGTGCTAGTCCTAATCATGCAACATGTGGATAACCTATGTTATAATTACCACTCTTGCCTCTCGACATTGAGAGTGGCCTAACCTCGAGTAGATCTTTACACTCTCAGGATCAATCTCGACTCTAGACCGCATTAGCCCGACAATCTTGAGCTAAGGGTTGTATATGGGTGTCTTGACATGGCCTCGAGCCCTAACCCTCAATGCTCCATAGGTTTGTCACTACTTGTCCCTCTCGAGAATCGATCTAGCAACTAAGATTAACTATCCTAAATGACCAAAATAGGATAATAAAATTACATACAAGGCAAGCAAAATCCACACATCACATAACCTATAACTAATACCTTAAATATATCAATAAATACCCAAACAAAGTATAGAACCCATGGTCAAAGGTTGTGCTCCTTAATCATGATGCTCAAGTCAAAAGTCAAGAAAACAGAGCAAAATACAAGAAATGAAAACATCACAAACAAATCTAAGAGTAGAAAATGCTCATAAGGTTTTCTATAATGCTTCATCTTCAAGCTTTGGTCATTCTCTTGATGTTCCCTTGATGAAATGGTGGTCGAATGATGGTGTCTTCCTTCAAACTCCAAGCTCCAAGCTCTAAATGGTCTTCAATGGAGAGGTCTAGTGGTGGAGTATTTTGGTGGCTGAAAAGGTAGGTGGCAGAGGATCCTCAAAAGATTAGAGCTAGGTTTTATATAGGAGACCTCATTTCGCGATGTGTCAGACCTTATGCATGTCCGGCACAACATTCGACACTGCAACTTTTCAAGTTCGGCATCAATTGCGGGGTGAAAATTTCTTCACGCGTTGTGCCGGATCGGTACAATATCTGGTACTAGGTCCGACACATAATCTGTGAGTTGGGATGATTATGTGTCGGACGCTGAGCCAGTCCGGCACATCCTCCACCGCCATACCCTAAGCCATTCCGACATGTCCTACGGTACATCACTTCAGCATCATATTAAGCTCATATCCAAATCCGAAATAATTGCTTAAGTCCCGATCCTGCAACCATCACACCAAAAACTCCACCCATCATAAAATGACCTAAATGCTCTTTAAACGAGCATAATATAGGGTGAATAATCACTAAGTTGTGGGTCAGAAGTATCGAAATGGTGTCCTAACAGCCACAATATGATTATGCATAGTCTTACCTATTTCTTATAAAATGACACTTTGTGAGTCTTGAATGTAAAAGAAAAAAACAATCTTGAGACCAACATCTCTAAAGAATAGACATTGATTTTTTTAGAAAAAAGTTTTCATAACTTTTCACGAATATGATAAAATAGTTTAATATATTAGTGATAGTAGTTATAAGGGATAATGACACCTTATTACACCTCACTATAGCGAAATGACACTTTCATACCCTAACTACTTTTCTCTCCTTTTTAGTACTCTGACAATTTTTTTTTGTGACAATCTACCTCTAAAATGTCTAAAATACCTAAACTACCATTGGTTTAAGAAACCATAAATTGAATTGGTTCAATTTGGTTTATTTTTAAGATACAATTACAATTATGCCCCAAACCTAAAATTAAATTTGAACCATTTCAAATTTGGTTTGATAAATCAAATTGGACCAATCCTATTTTGATTTCTTAAACTAGGGGTATTTTAGTCATTT
>JAYMTP010004484.1:0-14859 GCA_036897365.1 Geranium brycei
TTCTCGCCACTGGGTCCTCCACAAAGCGTGGGTTTTCCTTCGCCACGGGGAGTGGCCACGGACCGTGACGGGTGGCCACGGTCTTAGGCCATCTCGATCAGTTCCGTTGACTCGTTGAGGTATTAATTGGCGGCCACGGGGTGGTCAGTCTCTTGTCACGGTTCCGTGGCCATGGGCCACGGGTGATTGTTAGCTGCTTTCCTCAGGTGGTCTATTTTGGCCCATAAATTTGCATTCTTAAACTGAGATGGTAGCGAAGCAAAAGGGTCAGTAATATGAGTCTTTTGTACCCAAGTGGGACGAAAACTGAGTGCAAATATGAGAATTAAGTGCTTAATACAGCGGTATAATTCAGCACTTATCAGTGAGAGAGAGTTTTTGTAAAAATACAATAAATGGAGTTTTTGCAAAAACAAATAATTATAGAAAAACTTTTTGTAATTTTTCTTTTTATCTTTACTTACATCTCCCTAATTTTGCAATTATATGTTATTTCACGTGTATAATCTCATGTAACTAATTAGATTAAGTTTTGGTTCAAGTCAATGCCAAAGGTTGGTCATCATGCGGGGAAAAATATGCTGGAACCAAACATCCTCCTCTTAGTGGTAGGTGTCATATCAATCAAGTGTTGAGGCTGCTTAGGTTTTGAAAAGAGAATGCTATTAGTCATGTTATTCTAGTAAACCTAACAATCATGTACTTGTTGAAATGGGTCAGAGATAGTTTGCATAGTTTTTGTTTTGTTATGGTGCACATGTTCTTAGAAAAACTTCCCTGTCCACTTCAAATCAAGACATTATAAATACATTGTTCATGAACTTCATTTGAATATCAAGCATTCAAGAGTGACTTCAAAATGGTAAAGACATAAGCAGCTGTCTCTTGCCCTACATTTTCCTATTTCCATATAAAAATTTCATGTGCACCAACAACTTAAACCATGTTGCAGTCCTGTTTAAGGTCAAGCAACAAAATCACAATTGTAAGTGTAACAAGAGGTTGATATAGAACCAATCAACTTTGAAAAGTTGCTATCATAGTTTTATTTGGCAAAAGTTTGATGGTAGATGATAATGCAAGCTTTTTCCCTTCTAAAAAACTTGGGGAAAGTTGTGAATAATCCACCTATATGTATTTTGAATGCATAGTACAAAAGTTGCAAATAGATTGGTGACGTGTTCGGATCTAGACGACGTCTTGAAAAATCCACTAAATATTATCTATTAGAAGAATGAGAAGTCGTAATAAGGTTTTCAATAGGTAAACCTGCAGAACTACTCCTACAGCAAGAGCCGTTTATCGGGTGCCGGCCAGGGTACATATTAGGAACGACCTCTTTGCGGGACCCGACTCCGTTTCTTGCCGATAGGAGTACATCACTCCATACCAACATCACATTTCACATACAGAAACACGAGCGTGAACCCATGCACAAGTACATCCACACAACGTGGCAGAAAATGAGTGGGGCACGAGATGCTCTCAAAGTCATTTTAAAATCAGATGGATACAAAAGTCGAACATTTGATACAGTTAAAAATTCTTGAATATTTATAGATCGGTATTATTATAACTTGTATCTTTTGAATGGAAGACTAAATCTCTCCTCACATGTAGACTAACTTTTGTATCATGCCTTAATATCACTTTCAAAATAAGTAATACTTTCACTAATATTAAAAGCGATGCATATACACCCCTTTTTTTTTACACGTAGAGTAACCTTTTAAGAGGATCATACTTCAAAATCACTTTCCAAATCTCTAACTTTGTCACTAAAACTAGTGACCAAAAGTGAGGCCCCGGTACTTTCCTCTTTACAGTTTTTACAATAGTATAGATTTGATTTATAATGCATGGTTCCTTATCTTTGTATCTTTTTCCATTGGATCCAAGTCATTGTCCCTAGGACTTTACCACAGCAAAGGTTGCTTTATGCATTAACACTCTTTATCAGATTGTTCAAGCTTTCAATTCTCCAAACTAGAAACTTCACATGTGAGCTCATTTTCCTGTCTGCAGAATCTTGGAGAAGAGTTGTGAATGGAGATTCAGTCAAATGGGTAGATCCAAATAATTAATTAGGGGTAATTATTCAAAATGGCAATGAATGATTTGGAGAAAGTGATGGACCACCCATAAGATGAGCCTATTGTGTATCATGTATGTGCAGTGCAGAGTCCACCGGAGAGTAGATCCAATTCAGGGGCTGTGTAGCTATGCCTATGACTGTGACTGTCACATCTCTGTTCCTCAATATGTATCAATATGTATCAGATGATTTATTGCCTAACTAATCTACACCATACCATATTGCCAAGCCATGCCTGCCTGCTATCACTGTCACATGTCTTAGTTGACACATTTGTACATTTTTTTAAAATGAAAAGTTGTCAATGCCTTGCTATTTCTTCATGCCTACATTGAATGATCATTTATCATTAACTACAGAGAAAATTACAGAAGGATAATGCATATCATCACATTTTCACGACATGGTTTTTTTTATCCGCGAATTGTCTCAAGATTGTGCTTTGTACTTTGTTAATGATCAAAAAATAGTGTGAATTTTGATTTTTTTTTTTGAAAAACACAAAAACGACAAAATTGCACTTGAAAAATAATAATTAAAATTATAAAATAATTGATTAAAAATTAAATTATCATATTTGAAATACCAATTTTGGTTAAAAGATATTTTAAGATATTTTATTTTATTTTTAAAAAAAATCATTCTTAATTTTAAGGAAAATTTTGTCATTTGATACAAAAATTGAAGTTTACTACACATTTGTGTCATTAACAAAATACAAAGTATACTCTTAACTTTTTATTGGAATATCATAAATCTTGCTTACGAGGTAAAAGTCTATTAGGAGAAACTCTCTTCACTTAAACCCTACAACTCTATTTTCTATATTTACTAAATAATAAATCATCCACTGTTACACAGCAACATCTTGCACATATGTCATAGACAAATTAAATTAGTATATACGATAATAATATCATCAAAGAAACACTCGTTAATCTAAACATTACAACGATCATAGCTATAAGAGTAATGTCGCTTTATCTGGACTCGACAACATGTTAACTCCTAGATTATAGATGATAAAAAACCTCAAACTCAACAAAGATTCGTTATCTTTAATATGACGGGAAGGTAACGGAATATCCTTAACTCAATACCATCCTGCATGACATCATTATTTATTGTTGGAAAAGGTGAATACGGAACATACGGTAGCTATGGTGGGAGGATTAAGGTAAGAGGTAAAAATGGGGACAAGGTGAGGTCATCAACAATGGAGGACAGAGAGAGAGAGATTGTTGCAGAGCCCTACAAAAAGATAACAAAATAAAAAAAAAGGTTATTCCTGACGCACAACCTGATCCAACGCTAAATTCTATACTCAATCTCTCATTTCAAATTCAAAGCCTAACCTCATTATTTTACAATAATTCACCCAATAACAGAAACAAAAATATATAATAATTCACCTTTTGTTATAAGACAGCACTCCAGTCTTTGAATGAGGAAAATAAGGTTGTGGTTAAAGACAACAAATAGTGTTAATTTTCGCTGTCGCTTTATAGAAACATGGTGACAAGGTAATGGAGCGTCTTTGTCCGTGAAAGTGACAAAAAATGGTGGTGCCATGTTATGCTGTGGATTGTCTCCTAAGTCGTCCTTATCACTATTTGCTCGACATTTTGATTCCATCTCAATTGCATAATGTATCGGCACAATGTCGTACCAAAAATTTCATTTATCGTCCTTAATGTATCGGCACAATGTCGTACCAAAAATTTCATTTATCGTCCTTATAGTTATCTGCTTTACGATTCACGTTGGAACAAATAAACTATCATTTCCGCATTTATTTCATATTGGGTGGAAATATTTGAATTACAATTATTTTATGGGTAAAATGATATAGTATTTTATATGAAATGTGGAAAATGAATTTGAATTTAGATAAATTGAGATCTCATAGCCGTTGGATGTGATCTAGAACTGGCACAGATTTGGTGGACGGTATAAAATAATCAAAGTTTGAATTGGTAACACAGGTGATAACCGGAGAAGGTGAAGCCCATTAAACTCGGATTTGGATCCATTAATTGCTGAACAATATATATCATGATTAAGCCCATTGACCCATTAGAGAATAAGTTACTGATTTTTATAATGTTTTAAGAGTGAGATAATGGAAAAATAAATAAATGAAATGATACTATGAAACTAATATAAATACATAGAGGAGTAATTTAGTGAGAATTTCATCACGCTGTGAGAATTATTGTAGGCGTGCTACGTGGTGCGCGCGCTGAGCTGGCGGTCACGATTATTTTTTCAATCCATCGTTACACCATTCTCCCAACAAGGTAACACATTTCCCTCTAGGTTATAGTATGGAATCCGCCCCCTTGCCACTTGACGCTCCCATATATTAGTTCTCACATATCTTGTGGTTTTCACTGAAATACTTTCTTATATACATTATAATTCAATACGGTTTACATTATCCATATTGTTACTATGCTATAATTCATTATTGATTTACTTATCAAATTAAAATTGTCTTTTTTTTAAGTTCCTATTTATCTTAACAAGGCCCAAAGGCTAACTTATTTAAGCCAACAAACCCTCTCAAGCCCAATCCTCATGAGGAAATAAATCGACTTAAATCATGACCACTAGTCAATGAGAGCCTTCTTGAACGTATGCCAAATAAGCTTTCTGAAGATTGCCACATTATTAATACTTTAACCTTTTCTTCTTCTCAAATATGTTAACATCATTAAAATCATGTAAATTAGTTCTCAAACTTCTATTCAATTTATAAGACCATGTCATTGGTCAAGTAATTTAAGTCTCTAGTGACGCCGTTTTCGTCCTTTGCCTGCATCGTGCATGATAATTTCGGCAAGCACATAACTGATTCGAATCAATCCGTGCAAAGCACGTAACCGATCCAAATCAATACATACAAAGCAAAATGTACGAACATTTATGTTTTTGTTGTTTTATTTCTATTTCCTCCTAGAAAATGAACTCATATGTATTTTTTTAGACGAGATGATTCATTCATATTTTTGAACAAGTATAACTCCCAATCCAACGACGAAGAGAATGAGAGCAATCGATCTCTCCATAATACAACAATGAAGATGTTGTTCAAGCAAAAATGTAAGGAAAAAAAATATAGTTCAGAGTATGTCGTTAGAGTCTTAGCCGATTTGTCCAATAACATAAGTTTATAAATTAAATGAAAGTTTGAGAGTATTTTAATTAGTTATTAGAAGAGTAATCTTATAATAAACTTTAGTCGGTTATAATAAAATGTGGATAATGTGAAATATAGCTGAGTTGGTTTATTGTGATTGGCTGCTGTGGGAAGCTGAGTTGTTTTATTATGATTGGCTGATTCTGTGACCGTTGACCCACTGTGTGTGCTTCTTCTTCAGCGACCCGTGTCTAGGGTTCGTAATTAATTTTAGTTTTGTAATAGGTTCAAATCAACGATTGAGCTCATATCCATTGATTTCGATACAGATCAAAGTTTCGGAGCGATGAATCGGTGCGATTTGGCTGGAATATCTGGTGGTAATTTTCACAGATCCCACCCAAATCCTAAGAAACCCAACTCCACGAATTGGCCTCTCATCAGACCCAAACCCAATCTCCAGATTTCTCGGCTCAAAGACTACGATCTCTTTACTGTATGATTTTCTCTCCTTTGTCTCAGCAATCCAATATGCGTTTTTCTTTTCTGTTGCTAAATTTCGTATCTTTTGTCGATAGTTTCCGAAATCGTTTCTCTTGTACTCATTCATGCGTAATTTCCTGTGATGGGTTTGCTTTGATTTGATTGATTTTGTGTGTTTAGAGAGCGAATCGTTATACTTGTTCTCAATTTCAGCAACTGCATTAGCACCCAGTTAACTTTTGAGGTCATCAGATGGAAATTGCATCCAAATTCAGCTCATTTTGTTGTTAATTAGGGTTTTAGGTCCACTATACAAGATTTCTAGGGTTATAGTGGAGATCAAAGCTTTGTTTTTTCGGACTAGTTTGTTATGTCTAGAAGATTGTGATGATCTGAATCATGGTTGGCAGGTGAAACTTAATGTATACGAGTAACCGAAGTGAAATTATTGTATAGTGCTCAATTCCAGACTTCTTTTACCCTTGTTCTTAGCAATTTTAACATAGCTGTTGAATTCAGATCACATACGAGCATTGAGCTGTTTCATCAGCAAAGGCAAGTTTTTTGACATTATGAGTTGTCTACTATCTGACAACCCACCATCTTTGTCTGTCTAAGAAATGGTTAACAGTAGTCGAACGATAGATCAAATCACAATATATATCATTGCTCAAAGTGGAAAATTATTTCCTCCGGCATATTATCCCTTTCCTCCTATTTTGATTGGAAGTAACATGTTAAATATATGTAGATCCACCTAAACCTCGTAGTTCCGCATAAATGGCAATGGAAAGGGTTATAACTTTACTTAATTCAGGGTAGTTAATTATATCTATACTTAATCTTGTAATCAAATACTTAATGCTTTAGGGTTTGATCTATGTTTTTTGCTTGAGAAACATTCAAACAACTCTAGATATGTGGTTCCCTTGAGTTCTATGAGAAATTGCAATTGTTACTTTTTTCTTTTCAATGTTTTGTCTCTAATTCATTTGATATGTCTCTATTTAGATTCCAAGTTTCTTCACATCTGCTGAATCAAAGGAATTTGTTAAGGCTGCAGAGTTGATTGGTTTTGTTCACCAAGGCAGTCTTGGTCCAACAAAAGGCGAAGCTTATCGAGATAATGATCGAATCTCTGTGAATGATCCTGTTCTTGCAGAAATGATATGGGAGTCTGGACTCAATAAATTATTTTCTGATGTTAAAATCCGCGGGAAGGTTGCAGTGGGATTGAATCCAAATATCAGATTCTACAGGTCGGTTGGATTTTCTGTCTTAAAGCCATTCTCCTCATACACGCTCCCTTTACTCCATTTATCATAATACGATTTCCTAATGGTTCGCCATATATTCGATGCACTTGATGTTCTGATATTCAGATACAAGGTTGGTCAGCGCTTTGGACGACATATTGATGAAAGCAATGATCTTGGAGGAGGAAAGCGAACCCATTATACATTATTAATATATTTAAGTGGCGGTCACAAGCCTGAAGGTAAAAATGATCTCAGCAGCCCCAAAGACGCATCCTCAGAGCCTCTGGTTGGAGGAGAGACTGTCTTCTATGGCTCAAGAAATCGCCTTGTGGCCGAGGTAAATTAATATTTTCTTATAAATCTCCAGATCTATATTGTTTTCATTTGGCTTACGTGCTAGCTTTTTCATTACATTATATAGGTATATGCATTGTGTCATGAATGTAACTTTTTTTCTTCTCCGTAGGTGGCTCCCACAGAAGGGATGGCTCTCCTACATATTCACGGTGATAAGTGCATGGTGCATGAAGCTCGTAATGTCACGAAGGGTGTGAAATATGTTTTCAGATCAGACGTAGTTTTTGCTTGATAAGTTGTGTTGTCACTTGTCAATGTCAAGGCAAGGTGAGTTTTAAATCTTTGTAATGACTTTTTGTGGATCACAAGAAATTTCAGTGAGAATCGTATTTAGGGTTATACTTTATATCTTTGTTGGCCAGTTCCATCAACACTTTATTTTGAAATGAATAGATCATTACATAAACTCTCTTTGATAACACAAATCGTATAATTTTTTTAACACAACTCACATTAACAAAAAAATTATCTGTTCCCCACCCCCCATAATCCATAATCTCTTCCTTTAGTTCACAACCCGACATTTCAGTCTCACTTCTCCCTCCTCAAGCACTCCAACATTTCCGAGTTTCACCATTGAAGCTGCAAATTCTCTGAAAAACAAGCTCTGATCTCTGGCAAACGACTCGACAATCCATCTACTCCTGTAATCACCAACCAGTCCTTGATCCGACCCAAAAACCCCTTCCCCTGCCATAATCTGCCTGTAGTAATCGTTATCGAATATAGCTGCAGTGGAGTCCAAGAACTGCCCTGCAGCCTTATCCTTGTTCGGTTTGGGGCATTTCTTCCTCAAATCTGCAGAGAACGCAGCATCCATGCTCGGATCAACATCTTGCACTGAACTGAAATTACGAAGCCTTGCTTCAAAAGAAGAGCAGTGTGAAAATCCCAGCGTGTGGCCTCCGGATAGAGCAACCAAGTCTTTAACTCCTAAACCTCTGTTGGCAAAGCTCTGGATGAGTTGATTTGTGTTGAAGGTTGGAGCTGGTAAATTTCTGGTGTCCACAGCCTTTGACTCTCTCCCATCCTTCCTTCCCTTGAGTACATTCCAATAAGGCCCTCCCGACTGGAAAAATAAAAGTGTCATTGCAACGATAAAATTTTCATTTTTATTTCATCATCAATAGGAATTAGGAAACAAATACATTACATACCATGGTTACTACGTCTCTTGCCGTAACAGCAATTATGTCAGCGCAAGAAACTGAGCGAGGACAGGCTGCTTCGAGTTTAGTCTTAGCATCATCGATCACATAAAAAGATCGAAGAGAGATGTTTGGAGGACCATCCTTCTCGGCCTGGTTCCCTGGAGTTGAGTCTAGCAGCACCGAAGCATCACATCCCTGAACATCAGTTAATTAACCATTAGAAAGAAATATAAATGTTGTTACTTCGGTGTGTGAATTGATTATTGGATGTGTTAGGTTTTTCTAATGCACATATGCGTACCCGAATGAAACAGTCATGAAAGAACATCCTAAGAATGCGAGCGGGGACTTTAGGATCGTGCATGGAAGCATTACGGACAGTGTCTAGGATAATTTTCTCGGCTTGTGGGCATGTTTGGTCGTAGTAATGGATGTCGAGCTTTGCTTTTGACAGTGAAAGCATTGCAACTAGAAGGAAAAGTGCAGCAAATGAGATAGGTTTTGGTGCCAAAACAGCCATTGTTGATCAAATGGTTGATTGATGATATGTATAAGTTCTGTGGATGGAGGGATATATATAGTGTTTTGTTTGTACATATATTGTTAAATCACATTGAGAAGAAAATGTATGTCCATGGAATATAAGGAGTGCAGTACCTAGATTTTATGTACTTTCAAGTCACTCAACAGTGAAAACATAATAGAAGATGGAAGTTGTTTTTGTTGTGCTTTTAAATCAAGAAACTCCAACTAAGCTTTATATACTTCTTCATGTTCACATTTAAATGACAACAACTATGTTAGCAATGAATACATTTTATGTAAAACATTTGGTCGGTTTAGGCCTTATAAAGAATTTAAGTTCACAAGACTCGTGTGTCAGATAAAATATGAATAGGAGGAAATACAATCGGATTACATGTCGAAACCAGTTTCCGAACCGTGATCACTATGGCCCGCGTTTATATATTAAGCTATCATCAAATTAACATTATTTCAATGTGAGTTAATTCTACAAATTGTATGAAATGAAAAAAAGTTGGGTGTGTAATATACAAGTATTGATGAGATAGTTAATGGGAATGGGATAAATGTGTGTGCAGAATATTTAGACATGGTCAAAGATGTAGAGATTTGAAGATAAAGAAACTAAAGTTGGAAGAGAAGCAATGTAATAATGAAATTTAATAGCAAGGAACTGTTGGGTTATATCTATCAAGCCAGGAGGTGAAATGGGCATATTAAGCAAGGTGTGCACTTTGGTTGGTGAGTCAAGGGTGGAGTACGCTAGTAGTACATTAATTTTATTTTCTTGCGTACTGCAAATGTCTATATTTGGTAAGAATCTTTTGTGGTAGAATGTGTTAAAACCGGATCATATGAAATCTGAAATGATTAATCTGATGTATGTTTCAAGATTCGAACTTAGAACTTCAGTTCACATTTGTACAGTGAGCTCCTTCTGATTTAGCCTAACGTGCAGTAAGAGATGGGTTTGTGAATCTTGAGTTTATCTTTTTTGTGGGTTCATCGAGTAGGGTGTGTATATGTTATAGGTTTCATGGATCCTTGTTTGAGAGATGCGGTTTCATAGGTTTGTGGTCAATGTGGTAGTGCTCACAAGTGTTCGATGAAATGCCTGACAGAGATTTGGTTTCCTTGGATGGTGTAGCTTCTTCTGGATGTGTAAGGGCAGAGTTGTTGGATAAGGCTGCACTTTGTTTATGGATGTTCTTGTGAATGTTTTAGGATTCTTGGTCTAAGTTATGTGTATCTGATTGCCCTTATCATTGGTTTGGTGGGTTCAATAATCTCATGTCGCGTGTCTGTATGAATAAGCAAGTATTTGAGCCGTCTAGGTCAAGTTATGCAGCGTGTTATTATTCAACTCTATTCTGTATCAATGTTATCATTCAGAAAATGATGGTTCTTCAATAATGTATTAGAATTAATAAGATGACACCAGTTCAATATCAGCTCAGACAGATGTGCTTTCTTGATGAAGACAACAATCATAAAATGGTGGAGCATGATAGAGCAGCTGATCATTAAGGCATGCAAGTGATTGAGCTCAACCAACAGGTTACTAGTAGTTTATCAGAAAACTTGTCTTACTCATAACTTTTAGTGGATCAGCTCTCCAACAAATCTGGTATTAACTATCACTTCAAAATGCATCATATTTTTACATCCAAACCATGTTACAGTTTACTTGGTGATTTTACTGTGTGGTTGATGCCATTTATTTCCATTTCCTTACAGGTTCTTGTGATTTGCTTATTCATAAGTTCAGGTTTGCATCACTATCTATTTGGACTCAATTTAAGGCATATGATTAGTTTCTCAGTAAATTATCTTTTTCTTTTTACACATACATATATTTTTTCAATTCTTCCATTCAGCTAATCTGTTTTAACCTTTCTTCACTTCATACAAGTAACAGTAAACTTTAGTGTGATAGATATGGAAATAAATGTTGGATAAGCAGATGGTGATTGGAAATTAACATGATAAGGAACATATTGATCAGCAACTCTTTTAACTCATGGAGGCAAGTAATTTTTTGCCTCCATGTTCTAGATGTAATTTCTCTTTCTCTTCATGACCTTATGCAGCACAGTGAAAACAGAACATACAATAAATGAAAATGGAAGCATTGCCTAACCTTTCTTTGCTATTGACATGTAAGAACAAACCTCTAAGTGGAATGGGCAAGCTTTAGTATTCCGAAGTGTCATATGAATGACAAATTTCTTCAAATTTCAATGATTTTCTGGTTGAGTGCTGTGTATCTCCACCGCTCCTTCTCTACAAAATCCGCATCCAGGAACTGAGCAATGAAAGCCCAAAGCCTGTAAACGTCTTCAAAGTTCATCACAAACCCGAGCGCAGCAGTAACAACCGATATCCCAAGATCAACTTTGTCATTCTTCTTGTTACCTGAATCTCCCATTGCTCCACTCGCTCTTTGCTCCAATACTCTCAACTTCTCTTCTTCGTACTTATCCGGGAAAAAAATGTGGTGCAAGAATCCACAGCTGAGTGAAATGTTGTTCCTATCAGCTAGCTTCTGCACAAGAGCAGGATCAACCTTCTCGCGTTTCCAGTCGTATAGATTGAAAGCCAGTGCAGGCCCGCGGTCAAATTTCACCTTTGGCCCGTATATCCTGACTAGGCGAACTCCTTCTGTGTTAGGATGCTGGAGCTTCGTCAATGCATTGACCAGCCAGTTGATCAAGTACCTCAACCTGTTACTGATCTTTGACAGTCCCATTGAATCCACCTGATCCAAGCCCCTACATTCTATCTCATTTGATGATCCTTCACTTTCTTGAACTTGTGCATCTTGTGAACCAGCTGTTTCAGGTTTATCTGGAGCTGATAGAGAGCTTGATGTGTGTGCCTTCTCTTGCACTCCTAGTTTATATGTGTGTGCAAGTTCTGAACATGTGCCAGAAGACACATCAAGTGACTGGAAGAGCTTGCATGACTGAACCAGGCTTACAATCCCAGCGCTCGAGGATGATTCCAAGATTGGAATGGTGGATTTCTTGACAAAGAGGCAACCGAACCCAGACGGGTTTTCGCCAAAGACCTTGTAGAAGGAGCAGGTGAGGAAGTCTGGTTGGAATATGGAGAGGCCAAAGCTGAACATGTCCTTTGGCCCCAATGCACAAGCGTCCACCAAGGTGTGCCAGCCGTTCTCCTGAGCCATGTTCATCCATATGTAAGGATATCTCGTCCCGCTGATTCTTGAATGGACTGGGAACACAAAGAGCCCCTTCCTCTTCTTGCTCTTCTTGTTCTCGCTCGCTATCATCTTCTTGAGCTTTGCAGAGTGGATCCTCAGCCTTGGCCATGTGAACTCTGCGGACATGACTCTAGCCCCTCTCTTCTGGGAGCAGTTGACCATGGCATCCACTGCCTCGCTCTTGTAGTCATAAACTGTCAGCAGCTTCCAACATGATTGGAAAGGGTAAGATTCTGCAAGAAGCTTAAAAGCCGATGTCTTGTTTGCTGTGAAAACCATGCTGTAGTCATTCTGAGAGAGATTCATGAATTCCATGATCCTCTTCTTCATTGCAGATTCAAGTCCTGACTCTTGTCCACCATGGAGCAGCTGTGTCTTGAGATCACCTGTCTTGTATGATACACTAAAGAGCGGAAAGTCCATACTCCGCGCAGGCGAAGAAACAATTGAAGACTCTTGCTTCTGCAGCTGGGAATAAGAGAACAAACCAGTGCCAATATAATCAAGACAAGTATAGCTAGACAGTGAGAGATGATAGTACTCTTCTGCTCGAATTCGATCAATTTGATCTGTTTCAAAGTATTGTGGATATGCCTTGGTGAATTCATTGAATGATTGCTCCATAGATGGCAAGGACTCATGATTGGTGAATTCAGAATTTGGGAAGATTGAGGTAGTTGTCGCGACCGCGAAGCTGCGACGAGATTCTGATGCAGTGCTTGTTCTGGTATTGGAAGAGACTGTGTTGTTAGCCTCAGGCAAGCTAAAGCACCAGCCATTGAGGCACAACCGTGAGGCTTCCATGAAACAGGTTTGAGTGCATAACCTCACATCTCCTCTCCTCCAACAATCTTTATATTTGTATTATACACTAAGCTTTTGCTTCTTCACTTTACATGGACATTGTGCCTGATGGAGCCTGCTACAAGCCCAATTGAGTAAGTCAAACTCAGCAGCTCAACTTTCTGGAATGATTCAATCCTAGCCGTCCAATGTGGTATGACTCTCAAAGTCTTGTTAATAATCAATGTTTTAGACTTGTTTACTTCATGATGCTGTGGCTGTTTCATTGTGTCTTAATCACTGATTTGGAAGATAATACACAAAATGATGGTAAATGCTTGTATGCTAGAAAATGGGTAAGAGTTAGTTGAATACTCTGTAGTATATGAAAATATGTATAGATCTGAAAAGAAACACCAAGTCTGAAAAGATAAGCAGCAAAATGAGTGGAGGAAAATAAAAGGTTTTTGTTATTGTCCTTTCTCAATGAAAAAAATAGAGACCCACTTGAGATTTATTGCTTTCAGCTTCAAGTTGTTGCTTAAGGAGCAAGTAGTTAGGACCAAGCACTCAACAAGGGCCAATCCCTCCTTGGATTGAGGTACAAAATGAGCATGACCTGTTTTGTGCTTTGGCAATGATGAAAAAAAGGTGTAGTCAAAAGACACCCATTAAAGAGAAGAATTTGTTATAATTAAAATGACTTAAGGCTGACTTTGGTTTGGAGTTCATTAGTAATAAGAAAAGCAATCTGAAAGGTTGATTTTGATTTTATAATATTTTACAGGAATTGGCTGTATTGGTTTGGATATGGGCTGTGAACCAACCCTACATATTTACAACATGGACATTAGTCTATAATTTCTTTCTTAATCACATTAACATGCAGCATTCACCATTTCAACCCTTGCTGATCCAATCTCAGTAGTTAGTAGTATTTTATTTTTCTCAGAAAATAATATCTTGCTGGTTCATTATCATAGTGTCCTTGTCAGATTTTTCATATCAAAAACACAATAAATGGGTCATTTATTATTCTGCTTGTCTTGTTTTGGTGTCACATCATCAAAATAATTGATCTTTGCCATGACTTGGAGGTGTGGCTAATTTACACTTTATTAAAGCACTGAGAAAGCAAACAACCAAGTGTTGAGAAACAAACATGTCTGTCTGGTGTGTCTGCATGAAACACTTGACTGCTTTTCTCTTTGCTGGACATGAAATGCTTTGCTCTTGTTTACTTACAGTAGGCATGCACACATATGATAAAAGTAATTGCATTCTTTGCATCTAGGTAGGGGTGGACAATTTGGATCTGAATCCTTTTTTAATCGAAAATTACGCCCAACCATGATAAAAAAATTGAAAATTGTGGATAATGGTTCAATTTTGATTCTGATTTTAAGAGAACTGTTCAATTCAGATCGGTTATGATTCCAACAGTGTAAAAACCACGGAAAACCGAACCAAAGAATAAGTTATTTATCTTAAATCTTAAAAAGGAAGGTTTCTTTTAGTAATGGTTAAATATTTGAATGTACTACCAACACAAGATGGGCCAATTGGTAAGGAGATTTTCTAGAAAAAAAATATTTGGATGTACCACTTTAATTTTTAAAGTGAAAAGACAAAAATATTCATGTTAGTAAGGGTGTTAAAAAAAAACCGAACCGACCAAAAACGATCGAACCGAAACCGAAAAATGGTCTGTTCCAAATGTGGTCGGTTCGGTTTCGGTTCAACTAGTGAAAACCAACCAAAAACCGAACCGACCGACTCCAGTTCAAATTATGATGAATCCTCCGGTTTATGCTTCAATTTAGGGTGTTTTTCAATTG
>JAYMTP010004485.1:0-14855 GCA_036897365.1 Geranium brycei
GTTTTTATTAAAATAATAGTTTTTGATATAGAGTTTATTATATATATATATATATATATATATAGTAGGTTGGAAATGGAAAACGAGAAATCTCCAAATCCGAGAGGAATACTCTCCCCCGTTAGAAAGTAGAATTCCTGCCCCATTTTTAGTGGGGACGAAAAAGAATTATGCCAAATCCGCCCCTAACCTGTCTTGTTGCTTTGAAATGGACCATTAACTGGTCAGTGCATTACCGCAAGTTTTCTTTTGTTCTAGAAGAATTTTGTGATGCAAATTGGGTTTCAAGTACGGATGAGCTAAGCTCTATAAGTGGCCACGTCTTTACTTTGGGTGGAGGGGCTATCTCGTGGAAACCCTTCAAACAAACGTGCATAACTCGCTCCACAATGAAATTTAAGTTGACTGCCCTCGAGTTAGTAGGGCAAGAAGCAGATTGGTTGAGAAATTTATTGACAAATGTGTTAAAGGGAACAAGCAATACATGTGTCAGTACGAGAATTAAACTCAAATATTCAAAATTAAACTAATCTAACAAATTAATTCATGAAATACAAAATCTCAAATACATAATAAACTCATATGGAAACTCAAATTGGCTTGGAAGAGATTGACCTTCACTACAGTGACGCCAATTTTTCCTAAGGGATTTAGTTTAAACAACATGATAGTTTCAAAATTGACTCAATTCTGTACGGGATCCATTAAATCGTGTTATTTCCCTAATCTTAAGGTCTTGCGTCTCTCGAACTTCTCTTTCTATGAAAGGTGAGTCGTTGGATAATCTCGTCTTTTGTCCTGTTCTCGAGAGGTTGCAAAAGCATGGTGAATATGATGATACTCTTTTCATTTTGATATTTGTGTTTGAAATCATAAGAAAGTAATAACTTTTAATTTAGTTAACAACAACTTTTAAACTCCAAGTTTTTATTTTGTTAAAATTTTCGAGTTTTTTTAAAACCTGACGTGTTAATTTGTAAAAAATTGAATTCATATAATCGAGTTCCTCATGTCTCGCCAAAGAGGTTATCGCCGAAAAAATGTAGCTGGAGAAGAGATAGGAGGTTAATGGGTCAATGACACGAGTTTGTAAATTTTTTTTAAAAAGAGTAATTTTAGTCATTTTAAAATTAATTAGAATTGAAAATGAGCAAATAGAACTTAATGGAACTACACGGAGTGAGCTCCGTGAGATAAATTAAGTTGAGTGATCCCGAGAGAACAAATTATACCTCAGTGCACATATCTGATATTAGATTGTAGTTATGTGCACTTTGATGAGATTACCCCTTTAATCAATCTTGTAGGTTGTAAACGAGTTGAGGTTTAAAGAGCCGCTCGAGCCCGATTCGTTAAATATTCGTTCGTGTTTGTTATAATCGAGCTCGAGTCGAATTCGATCTCAAGTTTCAGCTCGTTTAATAAACGAGTCGAGTCTGACTTTTTAAGGCTAGATAGGTTCACGAGTCGGCTCATTTAAAATTTAATCAATTATATATTTTTAGAGAAATTATGAATATTTGAAATGAAATTAGACGAACTTAATTGAGCTGAGTCGAGCCGATCTCGAGAGGACTCATTTAATATTTAATAAATTATATATTTTATTTTGTAATGAATATTTATATTAAAAATTAAGTGAATCGAATCGAGTTGAGCTGAGCTCAATTTTATTCATTTTTTAAATCAAACTCGAATTTAATTGCATAAACTGGTTTGAGCTCGAGCTGAACACTTTGTTTACAAGCCGAGCTCTGCCAAACTGAGGCTCGATTCGGCTGATGATTTTGGTATAAAAAAATAACCAACCAAGACAGCAAGACTACTCGAGTTTGGATCGGGTCGCTAGGGTCGGGTCAGTAGAGCTAAAGCGCGTGAACTATTCGCGCGAGTTGAGCAACCGTATAGGTATAGCTTTGATTTCAAGCGCGCACTTTTATCCGATTGATTATTTAAATCCAACGGCGAGGAATAAAAGTTGACGTCAGCCAACCACTACGACTTTGACAAGTATTTCTAGAATGCGACAGCACATTCCGTTACTTTCATATACCGTGTGCCATAAACTGATCTCAGCCGTCCATCTAAAACGGTGGGCCGTATTTGTGAAGACTGACCTCTAGGGGTGCAGCTCCATCACGAACCATGCGTTGTCAACGCATGGTGTACGAAACAGATGCTTATACACGTACGTATATGTATTCACGAAATATATGCAATTTTAACGAACTGTATATTTGGAGAGGACTGAAACTCCATAGATCAAAAGACTGTTGAAGTCGCAGGAAGGTCGTCGAATCAAGCACCAGCAACCACCTCTGCTCCGGAGGTACTCCTTCTCTCTTTGATCTGATCGGTGATCGATGTTTTCTGTTTGGCTACTGGGAAAATTGGGGTTTTTCTGTGTAATTTTGAAGTTTATTAGGTTTCATCTTTTGTGATTACTTCGATTGATCATGAAACGGAGGTAAGTAGAGCTGGCTACTCACTTCTCAATTTTCGATTCAAAGGTTAAGACTGAGAGTTGTATATGTTTGAATCGGGGGCTTCTTCGTTGTTTGGCTGCTCTGAAATTGTGGAAAAGGATTCGGAATTAGAATTTTGCATTTCGTGATGTGTTTTTCCTTTTAGCATATTGATTTGAGAGTCTTTCGATTGTCCGGACTTAGGATCTTTGATTTCTTGTTGATCATTAAAGAATTGTTGCGAGTGATGATAGATTTGGAGGTTTTTAGGGTCTAGAGTGTGAAGGTTTCAGATATTTTGAGAATTGCAAGTTTTCGTTACTTTGTGTTTGGTAAGTAAGAAAACTACAGAACATAAAATTTTGATCTGATCAGACCAGTGGGTTAGTGATTGTATATGTCACTTGTTTATATGTTATTTCAATCTTGTTGTTTTCTCCATTGAAATCTTGTATGAATTAGATCGGTAAAGCTTGAAGTTTTTTATCTTCTATATTTATTAGTAGGAGATTTCCCGAGTGCACCAACTACATTGCTATCTCATTGTTATACTATTCTGAGTATTCTATATGGCCCTTATTTTGTGCTTGACAATGACAATCTTGTGAAAAATTTAGTATAGTTTCATGATCGTGATAGTATCAATGCACATTATGCACTCTTCTTTACTGCTTTCTCTACTTTACTTCTCGGGTTCCACTTTCAGAGAGTTGTAAACAATCGCCGAGATGAGTGACAATTTGTTGGAGAAGGTGACAGCTTTGGGAGAGCGCCTAAAGATTGGAGGGGTTGAGGTTAGCCGGAAGATGACTGAAGGCATGACCTCGATGAGTTTCAAGATGAAGGAGCTTTTCCAAGGCCCAAATGAAGCTGATAAGCTCGTGGAGGAAGCCACCTCAGAGGCTTTGGACGAGCCTGATTGGGCCATGAATCTTGATATATGTGACATGATCAATCTCGAAAAACTTAACAGTGTTGAATTGATCCGCGGGATTAAAAAGAGGATCATGATAAAGAGCCCCAGGATTCAATACCTATCCTTGGTGTTGCTAGAAACTTGTGTCAAGAACTGTGAGAAGGCATTCTCGGAAGTTGCAGCCGAGAGGGTTCTTGACGAGATGGTTAAGCTAATCGATGACCCTCAAACTGTTGTTAATAATCGGAACAAGGCTTTGATGCTCATTGAAGCATGGGGGGAGTCAACCAGTGAGCTTCGCTATTTGCCTGTTTTTGAAGAAACATACAAGGTATCGGTACTTACCTATTAATTTCTGGCAGTCTTTTGCTTTGGTAATTAAGGACACGAAAGAGAATTATAGTTTCAATTCTCAGTTTTAATAGTTTGCTTCTTGTTTCTGAGTTTGTAGTGTCAATGGCCTCTTTATTTCCTGTCTGTTAGATGTACTTAAATATGTGTATATAAGTAGTTGCATTAAGATTGGTTTGGATGGAGTTCTTTGTTTCCATTAATAAATATTTCTGTCTTTGTCCCCTTTCACTATGGAGTCATGTCTAATTTATATACATTGGGAATGTAATGAAGTTTATACAACACTTAGCTTGAAATGCCTTGTTGTGTATTAGTGAAACTTATAAGTTATAGTAAGACTTTTCAAACATCTTTGTCCATAAATAGTGAAGAGACTGAGAACATGTGACTTTTTGGTTGAACAAGCATATAGAAAAAGAGTGCTACATTCTGGTCAATCCCATGCGTTCTGATTTGAATATACAAGTCAATGTTTTTATAATATATATTTGTTTTTATTTATTTATTTTTTTATAATATATATTTGTGTTTTCCTTATCAAACTCTTCTGTTTGTGCTATGATGCATCAGAGTTTACGATCAAGGGGTATTCGCTTCCCTGGACGTGACAGTGAGAGTTTGGTACCCATTTTTACCCCTGCTCGTTCAGTCTCAGCTTTGGCTTCAGATCCAGAGGCAAATGCATACCTCTCCCAGGAGTTTGATCGGGACATTCCAGTACATGATAGTCACGTGCATACATTTACAGCTGAACAGACAAAAGAAGCATTTGATGTGGCAAGAAACAGTATCGAGCTTCTCACAACAGTTCTATCTTCTTCACATCAGCATGATGCGTTGGAGGTATTTTTCCATACCATCAATTGTTTCATGCACTTGCACACATGAAATATAAAATGTTTACATTCTGCTAACACACACACATGAAATATAAAATGTTCACATTCTGCTAATTTCAAGATTTAAAGCTCACACACATGCGATTTATTAAATGTTCACATTCTGCTAATTTCAAGGTTTTAAGTTCAAACAAATAAAAAGGTGATATTTTCTGGATGTAGTTGATTGGCTGGTGGAAGAGACTTGCTTGCATAAGTAAATAACAGTGTTTTGGAGACCGAGAAATATTTTATTTTGTTTTCAACTACCACTGCAATTTTCTTGAATATATTGATTGTCATAAAATGGCAGGGCAGTGTGCATGTTAATGGTAGCAGTGTTCTAAAAAATCCCCGATTAGTCCCTGGTTAATCCTCTATAATTTCCGATTAATCCTTCAATCCGATTTATTTTTCGATTAATCCCCAAAAGGCCCTCTCCGCCTGTCTAGCGCCTAGTGTTATTTAGAACACTGAATGGTAGTCAATTTGTTCCTTTTCCTTTCTGGGAGATGATCATTGTTGTGCATACACATTAGGGAAAATCTTTGTAATCTAATGGAATCCTTCTATTTTGGTCAGGATGACTTGGCTACCACGCTTGTGCAACAATGCTACCAATCCCAGTTCACTGTCCAGAGAATCATCGAGACAGCTGGAGACAACGAGGCCCTGCTTTTTGAAGCCCTGAACGTGAATGACGAGATCCAGAAAGCTCTCTCCAGGTACGAGGAGATGAAGAAACCTCCCGTACCTCCACAACAGTCCGAACCTGCCATGATACCCGTGGCTGCAGAGCCCGATGAATCGCCCCGTTTTGCAAAAGAAGACGCCCTGATCAGAAAACCAGCTGGTTTCCGATCTGGGCCGCACGGAACCGGGAGCAGCGACGACATGATGGATGATCTCGATGAAATGATCTTTGGGAAGAAGAGCGGTGGATCGTCTGGAGGGGGGCGCGACTCCAACAAGTCATCGTCTCCAAAAGATGATCTCATTACCCTATAGCTTGTGGCAGGAGCGATCTTATGATTGGTATCCTTTGATTTAGTGAAAGATTGTGAATTTGATGACTTGAAAGCCTTTTATCTGGCTTCCTTAAAAACCCGAAGCAGGAGATTTTTTTCTCCTTGGCTATGTACTTACATTGTTTTCTGGTTTTATGCACATTGTGTAAGTAAATGCTATTTGGATTTGGCTACATAATTGCTTCTCGAGGCTTACATTGGGACAATTCAGGTGGATTTAGTGTCGGGTATGACACTATAGCAAGTTCGGATGGATTTAGTGATTTATCCCGTGTCTTATTAGATCAGAATATCAGATTTTTGTCGGTTTCAAATAATTTATTAGTTCATATAACGCACAGAAATGAGGTCATACAGATTTATTAATCTATGTCTTGTATTCTATTTCGCTGATTTGGGACATAAAGTCCACTAGTCAGTTTGGGCACAAATGGTGCTACAAATTTGAACTCAAATTCTTGATTCTTCACTTCAAACAAATGTGAAAACTGGTAATGATGGGAGGCACGTGTGTGTTTATCGTAGTGGATGTGGAGCCCACACGAGAGACAGACAGCATGTGATGATACGAAGAATATACTCTTTTGTCAAGTTCAACCTTAAATATATGTGTTCTGTTTCGACGTGCGCAGCATGAGATGAGATGAGATGGTCGAGCGAGCGAGCCCAATGGGCCACGCTTCCATGCATCGCCTACTTCTCCTACGTTCCTCACACGTTTTCTTCTTTATCATCAAAAATTTACGTCATAAATACAGAAATGATGGCGATTATATATAAATAAATATTAGTAACGTGTGGTGCATGTAACTAACTAATTAATAAGGTGGATTACAGCAGAACCACAGCCAAATAGCTTGCCATTTTCAAACATGTCGTCATCAACACGCTTATCAACAAAAACAAATGAAACGACAATTTTCACCTGCGTATCGTAACTAAGAAACTTGTTAATTTTGTTTGACCATGGCCGCGTGTTAAGTCCTCACCAAACAGCACATGCACACGGTTTATGAAATTCACTCATTTTTATACATTTAATTAATAAACACACTTATAATATTGGCTAATTTTGATCTTTAGTGGATAAACTAAACATGTAAGCCATAATATTTCTACACATGTATATATTATGCTAGATTTTTTTCCCCTGAATAAATAATTTATAGGGAGATAACATGTTTTAATTTGTGTTGGATATGCGTGTCCATGCTAATCACCTACCCATACTTTACCCATTAATCATTATATCCTTTTAAATTCAAATTTAAAATTTGTTGATAAAAATCTTAGGTGTTAAGTATGAACTGATAATCAAGTGTCTGGATTCAATATTGGCATATATTTCCTAAATCTATTGTCATAAATATCATACCATTTAACTCAGTCTAACTCACAAAATAATTTTTGTAAAAGATCTCTCTTAATAAATAACTTTTTGGGTATATTGCCAAAAAAAGTTATGTGAACTATTGAAAATTTGTAAAAGGGGATGTGGCCTTTCAATTTTCTAAAAAGTGGCAGTGAATTTACCATGCTTTTGTAAATTGTATATATTTTTTTCAAAAATAATAAAAGTTCCCTTTAATTAATTTTTTAAGATAAAAATAAAAATAATGTTTTCCAACTCAAACTCACATTTTTCTCTCTTGAATTGGATGGTACACAAGAGAATTTTTTCCTAAATGAACAAAGTAAAATTCACAACATCCAATAATATACAATAGAAGAAAAAACTGACAAACTTGAGTTGAAAAAATAATTCTATTTTAGTTTTTTACAATGTACATTATTTGCATTTTTAGATAAATGTTCATATTTACAAAAAAAAAAAATAAACTCACCGCCCATGGTTACAAAAATAAAAGTTTACAACCATTTTTTATAAAATTTGAATAGTTCACCTCTACTTTTTATAATTTACCAGGCAACATTTTTTTCCTTTGGGTAAGGAGATTTGAAATCCGAAAATTTAAATAAAAATAGCGGGTCAAAGAAAAAAGGCCGGTTCAAAGAAAATAATTTTGGAGCCAAGCCGGCAATCGATACAAAGCCGATTTGAGCATCACCTTATTATATCTATATATTTATTTATATAATTTCTCAGTGTAGAAAACTGAATGTGAAGCTTCTTCTCTATCATGAATGAATGAATACAATAATATATAGAAGGAAATCTGCATAATTAATGATGGCCTGTTAGTGCTTGTAGTTTTGCTCATGACTCAGTCCTTATATCTCTGCTCATCCTCTTCATTTCTTCGATTCTCTTTGTGGGCTATGGACATTTGGAGACTGCGTCACTCTGTTTGAACCGTTCAATTCAAATCCACAGACATCAGGACAAACCCAGACTCAGTCCTTCCAGCAATATATACTTTCTCTGGTACGCTCCATTTTTCCCTCTTTGTGTATGAACATGCTCTGATCTTCGCTCTAGCTCGATTAAGGTCTGTGTTTCTAGGTTTATTTTGCTCTTGAGATCTGTTTGGCTGGTGGGAAAATGGGTTTGGGTCTTTTGATTGTTTTGGGTTGTTGAGCTTAGCTTAGTGCGTTTTGGATTCTGGGTTTTTGTTGTTTTGGGGTTCTGGTTTGTGTTTTGATTTTCTGTCTCTTGTTTGTGTGTTTGTGGGCTTTATTCATTTTCTCGGTAAACAAACAGGTTCTGGTTGTAGAGGATTTTGGTTTGCTGTTTTGTAGGAGTAGAAAATCCCAATCCCGATTTTGTTGGGTTTCTTCGAGGATTTAGGGAGTCAGATGATTATCGATCTCCTATTTGAAAACCCATCTGAATTTTTAATCTTAGTCTATGTATTTTTCATTGACGAATGCTTATTTTCTCTTCATTCAGCAATTTTTTTTCCTGTCAACCAAACAGATATCAGACAAAATTTCTATATTCATGTTTAGCTTGTTAGTTCTTATTTGTTTTTTTTTGATCGGCATAGTTCTTATTTGTTTCTTTATGAACACTGAATTTAAACCCAAACTTGCCTGATAATTGATAATTGTTGGTTCCAAAGGAAAATTTAATAGAGGTTGACATTTATGCTTAGGCTCGTAGATTCTTGTATGAGATATTTTCTTAAGGGTGTAGATAATGAGATTTAACATTGTGTACTTTTGTTAAGAGTTGAATCTAAAGCCCGGATTTATTGGGTTTCTTCGAGGATTTAGGGACTCTGATGAATATTAGTCTCCTATCTTTTTCTCTTCGGTCAGCAAATTTTTATTATTCGAATTTAATATTTAGGCTAGTTTATTCGATTTCTATATTCATGTGTAGCTTTTTAGTTCTAATTTGTGTCTATACGAGCACTGAATTTAACACGAACTTGCCTGATAAGTGATAAGTGATGATTGTAATGGTTGCAAAGGAAAATTAAGGAGAAGTTGGCATTTATAATCCAGCTCATAGATTCTTGTATGAAATGTTCTCTAAAAGGTGTAAGTACTGAGATTTAAGTTTTAACATCGTATATTTTGTGGTTTTTTCAGCAGCCATAGAGAAGTTCACATTGAAGTTTTTGAATTCTTCGAAGTAGCCTTTAAAAATGGCTTCCAAGCCATTCAAGGTGACCCGATCATCCATGTCTTCGAACTCAGATGTATCTGAGGCGCACAAGACTCCCCTGCCTCAAACCGTGAGGTTTGGCCGGAGAAGCTCCTCGGGTCGATATGTAAGCTACTCGAGAGAAGACCTCGACAGTGAACTCGGGAGCACCGACTTCATGAACTACACGGTCCACATACCCCCAACCCCTGACAACCAGCCCATGGACCCGTCCATTTCCCAGAAGGTCGAGGAGCAGTACGTGTCGAGTTCCCTCTTCACGGGCGGGTTCAACAGCGTCACCCGAGCACATCTCATGGACAAAGTGACCGAATCTGAAGCAAACCATCCCCAGATGGCGGGAGCGAAAGGGTCCTCATGCGCCATCCCCGGGTGCGACGCGAAGGTGATGAGCGACGAGCGTGGCGCCGACATCCTCCCGTGCGAGTGCGACTTCAAGATATGCCGGGATTGTTATGTAGACGCGGTGAAGCTTGGCGGGGCCATATGTCCAGGATGCAAAGAGCAGTATAAGAACACGGATCTGGATGAGGTGGCAGTGGATGGCAACTCCCGGCCTCTGACGCTCCCCGCTCCTGGAGGGCTGTCGAAAATGGAGAGGAGGCTGTCGTTGATGAAGTCGACCAAGTCAGTGCTCATGAGGAGCCAGACCGGAGATTTTGACCACAACAGGTGGCTGTTTGAAACCAAAGGGACATATGGGTATGGAAACGCTATATGGCCCAAGGAGGGCGTTTTTGGAGACGAGAAGGATAGCGAGGCGGGGGAACCGACAGAATTGATGAGCAAACCGTGGAGGCCGCTTACCCGAAAGTTAAAGATACCAGCTGCTGTTATCAGCCCTTATAGGTACAGTCTTTAATTCTTAACTATTATCATAGACATGAAGCCCTTAAATTGACTTTAAAAGGAAAGGAAAAGAAAAGCAATGAGATGAACCTAAGTAGGCGGGAAGCCCTTAAATTGATTTTTCATAGTAATTTTTTTGCTGATGCAAGTTCATTTGGTAAAAAGCATTGATCAATTGCACACCATCCATCTCCAATAGTGAATTTTCTTATGTATTTCACTTGACTACACACAAACTGCGCTCGATGAAATGTTTATGGTTGCCTCCTTTGTTGCTGTGTAACTATTATCTTCTGGTTGATATGTACACATGAAGTCCTTAAGTCCTTAATTTTTCTTCAAAATGAAAGGAAAATCGAAACACAATAATGAGTTGAAACCTGAGTACATGCAAAGTCATTAAATTGATTGTTTGGTGCGCTGTTTTCATACTATTTTCTTGCTGATACGAGCTCACTCAATATATTTCACTTGGTAAAGCTCTGTACTGTTTCAACTTCCATTTCCATTTATTTATAGTAATGAAATTTTATGGTTACCTGCAGTATTATAAATACTATATTATTTAACTGAACTCACATGATAATTTTGTAAGCAGATCTCTCTTACTAAATAATCAATATGTTGTTAAGTTAAAATAATATGTTCATACTGTTTTATGGTCATTATATATTCATGCTGTTAAGTTATATAATATATTCATACTGTTAAATAATAAATAATCAAAATGAAAGGAAAGGAAAGGAAAAAGAAACACAATGAGGTGAACCCAAGTATATGCGAAGTCCTTATATTTGATTGTTTTGTGCGCTATTTTCATACTATTTTTTTGCCGATACAAGTTTGTATTTCACTTGAGTACTTATAAAACTGCTCTAGACGAGATGTTTATGGTCACCGCCTTTTTTGTTGTGTGCTTATCAATTTCTCGCTCACAGGCTTCTAATTGCTGTTAGAATGATCGCTCTCGCCTTCTTCTTGCAATGGAGAGTCAGCCACCAAAACAAGGATGCAATCTGGCTATGGGGAATGTCGGTTGTCTGCGAGCTCTGGTTCGCTTTCTCCTGGCTTCTCGACCAGCTCCCCAAGCTGTGCCCAATAAACCGTTCAACAGACCTCAACGTTCTGAAAGAAAAGTTCGAGACACCAACCCCCGACAACCCTACTGGAAAATCCGATCTCCCGGGCATAGACATATTCGTCTCCACAGCCGATCCAGAGAAGGAACCGCCTCTCGTCACTGCCAACACCATCTTATCGATCCTCGCCGCCGACTATCCGGTCGAGAAGCTTGCCTGCTACGTCTCAGATGATGGCGGCGCACTCCTCACCTTCGAGGCGATGGCGGAAGGAGCGAGCTTCGCTAACATATGGGTCCCGTTCTGTCGGAAGCATAACATCGAGCCCAGGAACCCGGAATCTTACTTCAACCTGAAGAGAGACCCTTACAAGAACAAAGTGAAGCCGGACTTTGTCAAGGATCGTAGGCGGGTGAAGCGCGAGTACGACGAGTTCAAGGTCCGTACCAACGGCCTGACTGACTCTATCCGCCGCCGGTCTGACGCTTATCACGCTCGGGAGGAAATCAAGGCCATGAAGCTTCAGAGGCAGAACAGGGACGATGAGCCTGTGGAGAGCGTGAAAATTCCCAAAGCTACGTGGATGGCGGATGGTACCCACTGGCCCGGGACTTGGTTGACGCCCGGCCCTGAGCACACTAAAGGCGACCATGCTGGTATTATACAGGTATTTAATCTAATTAAGCAATCTTAATCAAAATCAACGTATCTGAATAATTTTGGGGGGAAATGGCAAAAACGTGTGCATTCTTTGATAATGTCTGAATATTATCACCTCTTGTGAAAGTGTGATAACAGTAAATCCTAATATAATGTCTGAATATGTAACTGAATAGTTTTTTGCCATTTCCCCCTTTTCTTTTATCAGCAAGCAAGCAGTAAATCCTAATATAGTGTCTGAATATGTAACTGATTAGTTTTTTGGGTCTTGAAATGATGCAGGTGATGTTGAAACCCCCCAGCGACGAGCCATTACTCGGATCCGTCGAAGACACAAACATCATCGATTTCACAGACATAGACATCCGCCTCCCCTTGCTTGTTTATGTTTCTCGTGAGAAGCGACCTGGCTACGATCACAACAAGAAGGCGGGAGCTATGAACGCCCTTGTCCGAGCCTCAGCTGTTATGTCCAACGGCCCATTTATTCTCAACCTCGACTGTGATCACTACATCTACAACTCTCAGGCGATGAGGGAAGGCATGTGCTTCATGATGGACCGAGGCGGCGACCGCCTCTGCTACGTCCAGTTCCCTCAGCGGTTCGAAGGTATCGACCCCTCCGATCGGTACGCTAATCACAACACTGTCTTTTTCGATGTGAACATGCGAGCGCTCGATGGGCTTCAAGGCCCCGTGTATGTCGGAACTGGTTGCCTGTTCCGTAGGGTTGCGCTCTACGGCTTTGACCCGCCCCGGTCAAAGGAGCACCACTCCGGCTGCTGCAGCTGCTGCTTCTCGAGTCGGAAGAAGCAGAAGCGCTCTTCGGTCGCGAACGAGGAGAATCGTGCCCTGAGGATGGGTGATTCCGACGACGAGGAGATGAACCTGGCCACGTTCCCGAAGAGGTTCGGGAACTCGAGCTTCCTGATCGACTCGATCCCGGTGGCAGAGTTCCAGGGCCGCCCCCTGGCGGACCACCCAGCCATCAAGAACGGGCGCCCGCCCGGCGCCCTCACCATCCCCCGTGACCTCCTCGACGCATCCACCGTTGCGGAGGCGATCAGCGTGATCTCGTGCTGGTACGAGGACAAGACCGAGTGGGGGCAGCGCGTCGGGTGGATCTACGGGTCGGTCACCGAGGACGTCGTCACCGGGTACAGAATGCACAACAGGGGATGGAAGTCGGTCTACTGCGTGACCAAGCGCGATGCCTTCCGCGGGACGGCCCCAATCAACCTCACCGACAGGCTCCACCAGGTCCTCCGGTGGGCCACGGGGTCCGTCGAGATCTTCTTCTCCCGGAACAACGCGCTCCTTGCTAGCCCGAAGATGAAGATCCTCCAGAGGATAGCGTACCTCAACGTCGGGATCTACCCGTTCACCTCGATCTTCCTCATCGTGTACTGCTTCCTCCCGGCGCTGTCACTCTTCTCCGGCCAGTTCATCGTCCAGGAGCTCAACGTCACCTTCCTCGCCTACCTCCTCATCATAACCCTAACCCTGTGCATGCTCGCCGTCCTCGAGATCAAGTGGTCGGGGATCGAGCTCGAGGAATGGTGGAGGAACGAGCAGTTCTGGCTAATTGGAGGGACCAGCGCTCACCTCGCCGCCGTCCTACAAGGCCTCCTCAAGGTCATCGCCGGGATCGAGATCTCCTTCACACTAACCTCAAAATCCGGCGGAGACGACCTCGACGACGAGTTTGCCGACCTCTACGTCGTCAAGTGGACCTCCCTGATGATACCACCAATCACGATCATGATGGTGAACTTAATAGCGATAGCAGTCGGATTCAGCAGGACGATATACAGCGCGATACCGCAGTGGAGTCGGCTGCTGGGAGGCGTGTTCTTCAGTTTCTGGGTGTTGGCGCATCTCTACCCGTTTGCCAAGGGGCTGATGGGGAGGCGGGGTAGGACCCCGACGATTGTGTTCGTGTGGTCAGGGCTTATCGCGATCACCATATCGCTTCTCTGGGTGGCGATCAATCCTCCGGCGGGAGCTACTGAGATTGGAGGGTCGTTCCAGTTCCCGTGAAAAGAGGTTCGTTTACTATACATTCCTTCATTGAGTTCGAATTTTCCGACAAGTTGTTCATGCTGATGAACGGTCCTAGGTGTGTTAATCGTTTTCTTAGAATTTGTCAGCAATGTACAATGTTGTTCGGGTCTTTTGGATTTAGATGCATTCTTTGTTTTATTTTTCCAGAATCAGAACTGTATCAAACTGCTATCAATTACTGAAATCTACATCATCATTTTATTATATGTATGGAGAATTGTTCTGTTTACAGTGTATATCCATTGTTTTTGCCCAGTGAAGATGCTAAAATCTGCAAAGAGTGTGTAGTATAATCTGTATTCTACTCCTTTTTATAGGGAACAAAATTATTATAAAAAAATGCGTGTTGCATCTACTTGGAGGGAATATTTTCAAAACATAATTATCCCAAAACGACTCTGCTGGGATTGAACCCAGAATCTCTGGGTCAGTAGATCAGCACCTTATCGCTTGGGCCACAGAATCACTTGTTGGGCGGTCGACGACAAAGTCAAATTTAATCGTTTAATGTAAATTCCTTATTTTATAAGAAATCAGATATTGAAATTATAGTTAGTACAGTACATGGGTCAAATCAAAGAATGTAAATATATATGTAAAATTACTAAATGTAATAAGTGACTAAAGAGTTACGTGAAATGTTGCCTAGATAATAATCAGTATCTTTGATTTTATAATTAAGATTACATCGTTGGATACAATATTCAGTAGATATATATGAATAAAGGGCATGAAATATACATAATAAGCCACACAAAGTTTCATTTTGGTAATAAACTTATGATAGAAGTGACAATAGTAGGGCTGTCCGTGGTTGGTTAACCGAACCAAATAGATTATTCTCAAACCAAACCAAAAATTTTGGTTTTATAATTTTTAAAACCATAACCAAAACCGGGTGTAATTGAATGATCGGATTTTAACCGAGTAAAAAGTGGTTCGATTTTTGGTTTAAACCGAACAAACCGATATTTATAAATCATATATT
>JAYMTP010004486.1:0-14854 GCA_036897365.1 Geranium brycei
AACACATCAAGGGTGAAATAACATCTAGAATGGAGGTAATAGATATCATAAACGTACATTTGATGCGACCGCATCAGCGACCTCCCACTTCCATACATGCGCGATTCGTGGTCGTTTCTTGAGCCTAAATTAAAGGGCCACAGTCTGTGGCGATTCGGCCACGGCCCGTGGCGGGTCAGAAAATTCACACTATAAAAGGGTTTCGCTGCATTTGGGAAAATCATCACTTGTTTTAAGAATTTCATTTCAGAAACGAATTGAGTATGCGTCTTCAAAATTAGAGAGCTCCAGGAGCATACATGAGTCATTCCAGGTCAAGTTGATGTGGAGAATCAGAGGAACTTCAACTATATGTATTTAATTCTCGATGAGAATTAATTTTCGGGTTTTATTTTCTCAATTCCCCTCTTCTGTATTTTATATATGTCTAATTGAATTTATTTCCAATTCATGTTCTTGTGTAGTCTGTTTATTCAATTCTGTGTTGAAATTATTTATGCATGCTTGATTGCTAAATTGACAACTTAACATATAGATCACATGTGTAATTTAATCTCACTTCCAGCATGCTTATTCTAGATAGAATTATGAACATGAAGAATTAATTTTAATTAGGGATTTGAGGCGATGAACTGATGAATTAAATTAGAGAAATTTAGGTAATTATTTTATATGCATGTTGCGCTGAAGAACGTGATTTCAATTAATCTGTACTTAATGCTTTGTTCCGCTAATTCCGAATAGATTGATCTAGTTTATTAATTTTCACCCGGAAGGGGAGTTTGTAAATGGAAATGATAATTGAAAGGCGGGTTTAAATCCTCACTAGGAATAGGTGGGTTAACACGGTAGTAATGGCCATAGGTGACACACACCGATAGTTAAGAGAATTCACAAATCGTAATGCTTCTCAATCGGTTAAATCATTGACTAGGAATAGCGTGGTTGCTTAGGAAGAGAAAAGTCTTTTATTCATCCGGAAGGGAGTTCTAGGTAGAATAGGAATTCTCGTTACCGCCTTGAATTAGAAACACCAACAAGCATATTTTTAATTTAATTTATTTCCCGAAGTTTGTTTATCGGATTCATTGCCCCGAAATATGTGCCTAATTACTTGTTTTTCTGTTAATTATATAATCTTGCATATCCTGCATTTATGCACCTAATTACCAACTTTTCGACCGACTAAGATTAGCTATAAAATTAAGTTCGAGTGCTTAAAATTGAATAGGTATATTATCCCTTGGGTTCGATATTCAGGGTCGTAATTCTACTTTCTTATATTACTTGTGACGAGTACACTGCCGGGATTCCGAGATTCGACTTGCATCGTTTTCATGTCGAGTTTTCAACGCATCAAGTTTTTGGCGCAGGTCCCGGGAAAATTGTAACAGACATGTTACATTCCAAGAGATACTTCGGAAAATACTCTTAATAGGGAAGTTATTCTTGAACATCCTATTAACTTGATTATAGATAATGTCACCCAAGATATTGATATTGACATTTATGATATAGGAAGTTTATTTCTGGGCTATGATGAAACAGATACTTATGTTCAACCGATGCTCTTAACGCCTGAAATTTACAATGAGCATAAGTCTTGTAATGGGTTTACTGACTCTGATTATTCTTAGGTGAACTCTGAATTTATTGAGATCGAGACTTCTAATCCACGGGTATATATGAGTTTTTCCATGGTCGTAAGAGATCTAGCCTATTTAAACCATGCCGAGTAGAAGCAAATCATGATGCCTCTATCAAAGCGAGTTTAATGAGGCTAGCGTTGAGTCTGGAACTTTTCAAGAATCAAAATGGATGACTAACTTTGTTGTACTCCTCCCTGATTATTCAATACTACATTTAAAGAGAAGAGTACAACGGATATTTGAGTTGTCGGGCGACCTCCTGATGAACGTCCAAACCGTCGACTTAACGACGTTAAAAAATTGTGATACTATCTTGTGAAATTATATTTAATTTTTTGTTTTAATCAAGAGAGAACATTTTCTATCAAGTGAAGAATTTGTTAGGTTGAAGAAGAGAAGCAGATTGGAAGACAAGAGCATTGACATAGGCAGAGATAGGTGTTATTTTTCTTTTTCTATGATGCACTGGGACAGGCACCCCAAGTATGGGGGTGTCCTGTGTCAATTTGGATTTCTATTTGGATGAATATTTTTATTCTGGAATTTATTTTTGAGCATTTACATGATTTTATTTTTAAGGTATGCATGAATCTTTATTGTTTGAATGATGTTGATTCTTATCAAATGCTTGCTTATTGATGGAATGTATGCTTTGAAATTTCTCGGGAATTTCTCAAAATTTTGGAATAAATGAATCTTGTGAATGAATTTTCAATGATGTAATGATATTGACTCTTGGAATTTCTTGCATGGTTGTTTATATTTTGTTCAAATTTTGTATGTTTAGTAAAGGAATTTATACTTTATGCATGATTGAACTGATATGAACTTTGTAGCCCATGCCCTCAAACTTTTCTTTAGAGAATAAATTGTGTTTAATAGTATTCAGAGCTCCTTCGAGGCGAAATAGAATAGGGGATAAGTGAATTGAGTAGTCTATAGGCCTTCTTTATTGTGTTTGAGCAAAAAAAAATTACGTACCTATGCTGATTTTCCTTAGTCACATATCCAAGCCAAATAGCCTGTTTTTGAATGAACCCGTAAACATTAATTGCCAATATGCCTTTTTTACAATTTATTCACGCTTTTTACCCTTGCACCATGACTAACTTGTTGCAGCAGTTGAAGAAGTGATCATCAGAGGATCGAGGCACTTTTGGTTTATGTTGCATAACATTGTATTGGTGTGATTGTCTCGCTTCCCATATGCAGGTGCTCGGGGCTGCTCATAAAGAAGAAAAAAAATACAATAAGTGTAAAAACCCAAGTCTGATCAGCGCAGAAACTTCGAGCACCAAAAAGAGCATCCACCTATTCAACACAAATTTGGGAAAAGTTTGAAAAAGTGGCTAAATCAAAACAGCCAAGAGCAAAAAGTAAAGATTTGAAGAAATTGGCTAATCCAAGTAAGCCGATAAAGTGTTAAAGGGTAGATCGGCTAAATTTACATAGTCGAAGGCAAAAGATGGAATTAAGAAGAATCAGGTGAAATACTCATAACTAGAGTATTGGACGTGAAGTAAGGAGGAGCAATTGGTCAAGTGTGCACTTTTTAGCTTCCTTAAAATTATCCTTCTCCACCATGAGCCCGAGTCAACATTACAAGCCACAAAAGTCATACTTTATAGATTCTCTTAATCCATTAGGTCTCTTAGGATTAGTGGAGAAGGTGTCTCGAAGTTAGTTTTAAATTTCTAACCATTCTTTAAAGTAGGGGTAGGACTAAAGCAAACGTCGCTCATATCCGGGATTGAAGGTATCTGGTTTAAAATTCCTTATTTTTCATACACCTATTGAGTTTCGTATATATGAATCCATGCTTTTACTTCCCCAAGTTAATATTCCTAACAATTTTTACACTTCTTCGCATGTTTGATTCCATCCCATTATTTCTCAAATTTACTTTCCCGTGTGTATTGCTTTATTGTTTGTATAATGGATTTATGTGTAGTCCGATCTGAAAACCCTTAGGAGATGTCAAACTCCTCCTATCGGAGTAATTCCGGGGTTTAAAACTGGCACTTGATCTTCTTGTTATTTTGTGTTTTCTCGGGACGAGAAAAATCTAGTGTGGGAGTCTGATAAGTGCTAAAAAGTCACTATCCTGGCACTATTTTCCCATAATTTCACCCACTTTTCGTCTCGCTTGGGTACAAAAACTCATACATTTTGACTCATTTGCTTCACGACTACTTTGGATGAAGAATGCATATTTTCGGGTAAAAAATGACCACTTTTGGAGAATATTTGAGTTTGTCCCTTGACCAAACAAGGGCCACCCCATGACCATCAACCTGTGCCTCAATAACCCAATGAAAAAGCCCAAAAAGGACTACACAATGGCCAATGACCACGGTCCGTGGCGAAAAGATCACTACACCGTGGCCACCCCGTGGCCACCTTCAGTCAATGACCGTGGCGATTCGGCCACGCCCCGTGGTCCCACTGTGGCGATTTAACCACTTCAGATCGTGGCGAGACTTGGAGTAAAATTAATGGGCACGATTCTCCACTATGGTGTTCGCCACGACCCGTGGCGATTGGCCACGGTTCGTGACCACCTCCGCGGCGACCTCCCACTTCCATACATGCGCGATTCGTGGCCGTTTCTTGAGCCTAATTTAAAGGGTCACGGCCCGTGGCGGGTCGGAAAATTCACACTATAAAAGGGTTTCGCCGTATTTGGAAAAATCATCACTTATTTTAAGAATATATTTCCATAAACGAATTGAGTATGCGTCTTCAAAATTAGAGAGCTCCAGAAACATCCATGAGTCATTCCAGAGACCAAGAGATCAAGCTGATGGGGAGAATCAGAGGAACTTAAACCATATGTATTTAATTCTCGATTGATAATTAATTTCCGGGTTTTATTTTCTCAAATCCTCTCTTCTGTAGAAATTATAAATTTCGAATTGAATTTATTTCCAATTCATGTTCTTGTGTAGTCTGTTTATTTGATTTTGTCTTGAAATTATTTATGCATGCTTGATTGCTAAATTGACAACTTAACATATAGATCACATGTATAATTTAATCTCAATTCCAATATGCTTGTTCTAAATAAAATTATGAACATGAAGAACTAATTTCAATTAGTTATTTGAGGTGATGAACTGATGAATTAAATTAGGGAAATTTGGGTAATTATTATATATGCGCCGAGGAGGGTAATTTCAATTAATATGTACTTAATGTTTCGATCCGTTAATTCCGAATAAATTGATTTAGTTTATTAATGTTCACCTGGAAAGGGAGTTAGTAAATGAAAATGATAATTGAAAGTCGAGTTTAAATTCTCACTAGGAATAGGTGGGTTAACACGGTAGTAATATTTATAGGCGACACACACCGAAAGTTCAGAGATCTCACAAATCGCAATGCTTCTCAACTAGTTAAATCATTGACTGGGAAAGACCTTTTATTCGCCCAGAAGGGGGTTCTAAGTAGAATAATAATTCTCGTTATCGGCCTGAATTAGAAACACCAACAAGCATATTTTTTAATTTAATTTATTTCCTGAAGTTTGTTTATCGAATTCATTGCCTCGAAACCTGTACTTGATTACTTGATATTCTGTTAATTATTTAATCTTGCATATCCTGCATTTTTGCACCTAATTACCAACTTTTCGACCGACTAAGATTAGCTATAAATTAAGTTCAAGTGCTTAAAATTGAATAGTTGTATTGTCACATGAGTTTGATATTCGGGGTCGTAATTCTACTTCCCTATATAACATGTGACCGGTACACTACCGGGAGTCCCCGTGTCAGGTTTTCCGCGCATCAACAACTAAGAGGAGAGGATTTAGGGTTCTCTCAGGTTAGATGGGTTGAATTTGAATTAAATGAGTTAATTGGTATCTTGGCTTTAGAGAATCAAGGATGAGATTGGGCTGTAGAGGTAAATTATTATAGAAGTTTTATTTATGTAACTTTAGGTTGAACTACGTTGAGCTGGGGGTATTAAGTGTGGGCTCGGTTTCGATAACTTCGGGTCATCAGATCTCTAGCAGGTAACATTTTTTCTACATGTGACCCGCCCGTTTTGCAGGTAGGTGAGGATATTTTGACTCGGTTCTACACATGTATACATCGAGTCTTGGGTCGCATAGTCAACTGGATTATTGAGCAATTTTGGATACCCCTTGTAAGTGTCTATAATTTTCCTTATTTTATATAGGGTAAATTATAGGTAACTATACCTAACTATACACTGTTTTGAGTATGGTACACTTAACTTCAAACTTGGCTCGGTCGGTTCCCCAAGTTTTTCTTCCTCACGGTGTTAGTTTTTCTCTTCTTCCATTCGAAAAGTGGACATGTGCTCAATAATTGAGTTTAATTCCAAAAATGTCCCCTCTCAAAACAGATTTGAAACGCAAAATCATTTTTGGAATTCCACACGCTCTCTCTCAGCCGCACCATGTTGATGCTTCTCGCAATATCCGGCGAAGCATCTAGACCGAGTGCGAGAACACCACGAGTGTTGATGAGTAATGATTTGCTATGAAGATGCAGACTCAAATGCCACTGTGTGGATGTGTTTGTACTCGTCCAATTTCGGTTCAAATTCCATGACTTCTTACAAACTCAATGATTTTTCGTTCCTGAGCATTGAATGAAACTGAAATTCGAGGCGAACACAGTTTGGATGAATCTCAAGAGGTTTGGAAGAGTAATTTCGAGGAATTCGAGTTTCCGCCAGTAATATAATATGGAAAACTTTGACGGGCCATAACTTTGTGATGGGATGACCGTTTGAGGCAATTTTTTTTACTCCATGTAACTTTTTGAGAGGAACACACTGAAAACAACCATAGGTGATTTTGTGGTCAACTTCGCGAATAAAACTCTTTCTCTCATCCAATTTTGAGATTGAAGAATCGAGACTCGTGTTCTTGGTTGGAGGTCAAAAATAACTAATTTATTTAGTTATATAAATTTGTGATCTTATATTTCATTATTCATTTTGTCATGTATTGGTTTTTGGTGTGGTAGTGCACAGGGGTGATCGAAAAATCAAGAATCGTGGATATCAGATCGGATTTGGGTCTGAAAATGAAGAACATAATTAATTCGGTTTGGTTCTGGTTATGACCGTGCAGAACCGCTGATTAACCAGTTCAACACCAAACCGGTTTAGGATGCTAATAACACATGTGTAGTTTTGATATATATTGAATAATTGTATGAATATAACATTGATTAGGTCAAATTGAACTATAATTGAGTTTAATTGGACAAAATTATAAAATCGGACCAAAAATTTGGACTATAATTAGGTCTAATTGGACAGAATTAGAAAACCAGACCAAAGAACCGGACTTCAATCTCAAATAGATGGTTAAACGGGTCTAATTAAGCAGAATCGGCAACCGAACTGGTCAGAACCAGACCATATCCATTTATTGGGTCCGATTTGAGGTATATAAGATAAAGAATCGGTTAGTCTGGTTCGGTCCGGTTCTTACCATTTTGGTCTGGTTCTAGAACCGTGCCCAGCCCTAGTGGTGTATGTTGAAATAATTTTGCTTGCTGCAAGCAATCGTTGGATCAATCCACACTCCCTTTATTAATTTTATTGATTTTCATGTCCGACAATTAGAGATGACAATTTCCCTGTTCACGATGGGGATCTCTGAATGTGGAAGAGAAGAGGGCAGGGAATCCCCAAATACGAACGAGAACTGGGCAGGGGATGGGGCGAGGCATCCTCGCCCCACTCCGCCTCGATATATTAAAAATATCTTTTTAATTAAAAATTATATTTTTAAATGCATATTTAATAAAAAAAATATATATTTAGATGTATATAATTTTTAAAATAATATTTTATAATGCATATTTAATGAAATAATAATAATTTTAAGTATATTTTTTAATTAAAAGAATACTTTTAATACAAATTTTATTAAGAAAGTAAATATGTTTTAACATTATTTTTGGTTGGAAACAAAAGCGGGGAATTCATGTACTTGTCGGGGAAACCACGCTCCTGTTAGAAACGTGTCGAACCCGCCCCGCTTCTAATGGAGACGTGGACGGGGTTGCCAAATCCGTCCGAACCCGCCCCATTGTCATCCCTACCGACAATGACATATTTATGTGTAGCAATGTGAAAACGGTATATAGCTAGGTGTAGTTATATATAATTTACCATTTTATTTATAATATGATGAAATGCTATTTATAATTTGAATAAAATGGGAAGAGTTATTTTTTTTTTTTGAAAGAGGAAGAGGTTGAATTAGTTTTTAATGACAAACAATAAATTCGATGATGAATAATGGGCCACCCTATCAGCAGTAGGAGGGAAAAATGCAGCTCGTAGGTAGGAGGATACAACTTAGCAAGGTTCAAGAAATGGTTCTAGAGTGTTCCATACAAGGACAAAACCAGAACGGCTCATCCAACGGCTCACATTAATCGGAAGCTTCAAGAACAAAATCCGACCGTCGCTCTTTATTTTTATATATATCGACTCAAACCTAATCTCTCACCCACTTCACTCTGCTATCGACGAAACGAGCGAGCCTGACAGAGAGAAAGAGAGACTGTGCTCTCTGCACCCAATTGGCATTTCTTATCCTAAACCCTCTCTGAACCCTATCTCCGGTGAGCTCTCCGATTTCCTTCCTGCCATTAATCTTGCAACTCCACTTCCTGCTCTGGGCTTGTTTGTTTCTATGGAATTTCCGTTTGAATTGAAAACGTTTTCTCATTTTGAAAATACAACTTTTTTGCGATGGAAATGGGATCATCTTTGATGGGTTTTGGATAGAATCTACTTTTTTGTTGCTATTTCAACTGGGTCGTGCTCAGTATGATGTTAGCTGGATATGTTCAACTATACTCTTGGCCTTTAGAAATGTGAATTGACTTTTTGTTCTCTGAAGTTAAGCTAATGAACCAGAAAGGTCATATTGCTATTTTTTATCCTATTTGATGTGCATACCTTGTGAGAGATTATGGTTGTTTATTAGAGCTTGTACGATATCTTTTGTTCAATGTACTGGTTTGAACTATCCTAAGCAGTTGTCCCTTATCTTATGTGGTGCATTGGATAAAATTAATTGTATTATTGTTATTGGTAATTTCTACACTTTTTAGGATTTTTGGATCCTTTTATGGGATACAAGTGGTTTGGATAAGATATGAGTTAGCAGTAACATTTTCAAAAGAGTTATGTATTTCAAAATTTGAATTTCAATGTTGGATCATGATTAGGTTCTTGTTTGGATGGAGCTGGTTGAATCACTTTTCTACCAAATTTGATTGTTATTGTGGGTGTCAAACAGTTGTATTTTGAAAGGCATAGATGGATAGTGACCATATAAATACGAAGCTTAGTTTTGTTATGTCAGCATATTGGATTTTATAATGGTGATACAGTTTGATTCCCACTCCACGATCAAGATAATGCCTACTATTTTGAAGGTCATCTCCCCTGTGGAGCCAAATTAAATGGATGATATATTTTAGTTGGAGGTTGACATGAAATTTAAAATGTATGATTTAAGAAAAATGGTCACAAGCTGTGATTTCTGGGTTGTTTTTTTTCTAGTTACATTTGTAGCTTTACTTATTTGGTTGAGATTAATGGAAGTTATTATCTCTGAAGGTGCAGATGGCGTCATCTTTCACTGCAATGTCTTCTGTGGGCTCCTTGGCTACACCTGGACGTGTATTTGATAAGAAGCTTCCATCATCTTCAAACAAATTATCATCATTTGCATCCACATCCTCAATCTCACTTGGCAGGAGACCGAATGTAGTTCTGCGCAAAGCACGGACACCCAAGATTAGTGCCATGGCTAAGGATTTGTACTTCAACAAAGATGGATCAGCTATTAAGAAGCTCCAAGTAAGTTATTTAATGAAGACATCATTGCGGATAGACCCTGTAACATATTTGAATGTATCTGCATCTGTAATCTCATGAAATTCCTTGTATTTCCTGCATTTTACAGAATGGTGTAAACAAGCTTGCAGATCTAGTTGGGGTTACTTTAGGTCCAAAGGGCCGAAATGTTGTTCTTGAGAGCAAATATGGCTCCCCAAAAATTGTCAATGATGGTGTGACTGTGGCCAAAGAGGTAGGAATTGCCATTAATTGATCTTGTCACAATTCCTTTTAGCGCATATGAAACCTTCTATTTATTTTGAAGTTTCATTTTTTTACTTTGTAGCTGAAAATCTTAATTTGTGCGGTGTATATATAAGTAGGTTATTTTGATATTCCCCTTTGTAATTGTTAAACATTACTTATGATAAGGTCATTAATTTGGGAACTTGTTAATCAAATCTTGCAACTAATGACAAACCTTTATTCATGTCAATATAATATCTGTTTTGTTTCCTCATCCCATATTTCATCTGTTGTGTCATAGGTTGAATTGGAAGATCCAGTTGAGAACATAGGTGCCAAGTTAGTGAGGCAAGCAGCTGCAAAGACCAATGACCTGGCTGGTGATGGAACAACAACTTCAGTTGTTCTTGCACAAGGTCTTATAACCGAAGGGGTCAAGGTTTGTTCTCATTCAAGAGGATGGACTCTTATTACTGTTATGCAATATTTTGCATCACTGACCTTGTTAAATGGTTCAGGTAGTGGCAGCCGGGGCAAACCCTGTTCTTATCACCCGAGGCATAGATAAGACAGTAAAAGAATTAGTTACTGAGCTTAAACTGATGTCAAAAGAGGTAAGGGAAATTTGTCTTGGACGTGGGTTCTGAGGGTTGATATGTGTATTATATAATTGAGCCATGGTAAAATCTTCCTATGGAGATTGACCAAAATCACTTGCAATATCAGGTTGAAGATAGTGAACTAGCAGATGTTGCAGCTGTCAGTGCAGGAAACAACCAAGAAGTTGGATCTATGATAGCTGAAGCAATGAGTAAAGTGGGTCGGAAGGGTGTCGTGACCCTTGAAGAGGGAAAAAGTGCTGAGAACAACCTTTATGTTGTTGAAGGGATGCAATTTGAGCGTGGATATATCTCTCCTTACTTTGTTACAGATAGTGAAAAGATGGCTGTTGAATTTGAGAACTGCAAGGTACTCTGTTATATATTGGTATTTAAGTAACACCCACACCGTGCCGTATATCATCTCATATGCTAATCAATGCAGTTTATTCACGCAGATACTGCTTGTTGATAAGAAAATAACAAATGCAAGGGATCTTATCAATGTTTTGGAAGATGCAATTAAAGGTGGATATCCAATTGTGCTTGTTGCTGAAGACATTGAACAAGAGGCTTTAGCAACATTAGTTGTCAACAAGCTCAGAGGGTCCTTGAAGATTGCTGCGCTTAAAGCTCCTGGTTTTGGAGAACGCAAGAGCCAGTACCTTGATGATATTGCAATTCTGACTGGAGGTAATAGTTTATGTTCTAACTCTTTTTCATTTATGCTATTTACAGTAACTCTCAGCATGTGTTGTTTTTATTCATGAGGATTGGGACTCCTTTGTTGTCTGAATGGTATTTTCTTCTTCCTTCTAAACTGATGTTGGAGATTGTAATCAATTGGCATGCAGCAACTGTAATCAGGGAAGAGATTGGACTTAGTCTAGATAAGGCTGACAAGGAGGTCCTAGGCCATGCTGCCAAGGTGGTAATTACCAAGGAGTCAACTACCATTGTTGGTGATGGCAGCACTCAGGAAGCTGTGAACAAGAGAGTTGCACAGATTAAAAATCTTATTGAGGTTTGAAGTTCCCCAGTGTGATGAGATATCTGTTTTCATCTGTTAAGAAAATGTTTCCGGGTTAATTATACTATTTATTTTTTGGTAATGCAGAATGCGGAGCAAGACTATGAGAGAGAAAAACTGAATGAAAGGATTGCTAAACTATCAGGTGGTGTGGCAGTGATACAGGTATTATTTTGTCTTCAAAGTTATTTTAAATGGATCGTGTGGTGTTTTTATGGAAATGTGTCTTATTGTTGTCCACTGCTTGCAGGTCGGTGCCCAAACTGAGACAGAGCTCAAAGAAAAGAAATTGAGAGTTGAAGATGCTCTTAATGCAACAAAGGTATTTTATTTCTTAAAGCGCAGGCCTGCATCAACAATCCTGTTACATTATAGGTTCATGTTTCGTGTTGAGAAAGAAGCAGAAGCTAACTAGTTAAATGAATTTCAGGCAGCTGTCGAAGAAGGTATTGTAGTTGGTGGTGGATGTGCTTTGCTCAGACTTGCATCAAAGGTGGATGCTATCAAAGAGAAGCTTGATAATGATGAGGAAAAGGTACGTTCAAATGTTAACTCTTTGCCGACTCTTCATTTCTTCTACTCCTGAGTGCTTCCGGGCTTATGTTGATTTACTTTTGCAGGTTGGGGCAGATATTGTTAAAAGATCCCTTAGCTATCCTCTGAAGTTAATTGCAAAGAATGCTGGAGTCAATGGGAGTGTTGTCAGCGAGAAGGTAATATCATTTTCTTGTCTTAGTCAGGTGAATGCTTTTTTGTGATCTTTAGTTGTTAAATATCTGCTTGTTACAGGTTCTTTCAAACGACAACCCAAAATACGGGTACAATGCAGCAACTGGAAAGTATGAAGATTTGATGGCTGCTGGAATTATAGATCCAACCAAGGTTAGTTTTGCTGCTCGTATATCAACCTCCCTAATAAAACACTGTTTCTCCCGAATTTTCTGAAGATTTTCTGCAGCTCTTTTAAACAACAAAATAGGCTATCTTGTCATTGTGAAACACTTCTTATATGTTTATAAAGGGGTTGGTCCATTTTACCGTGTTTAATTTGGTCTGAAAATATGATGTTATAATCCCAATTGTGTTCTCAGGTGGTGAGATGTTGCCTGGAGCATGCGGCTTCGGTTGCAAAAACATTCTTGATGTCAGATTGTGTGGTGGTTGAGATCAAGGAGCCCGAGCCTGTGGCTGCTGGCAACCCAATGGACAATTCAGGTGTGCATGCCTATAGATAAAAGCTTCTTTTCATTTGTTTTCAAAATATGATTCTATTACATTCTGATGGATTCTTCATACTCTACTATTCTTTCAGGCTATGGCTACTGATCCAACTACTTAACTTGGAGGGAGTCACTGAGCCTCCTGCAATGCCAAGGTAGCACAGGATAGTTATGATAAGCTCTGATTTTGTATATTTAGTTATCAATAATTGGTAGAAAATATAATGCTGCTTAGGTTAAGTAGCTTGAGGCGTGCACTACTCTTCATTGCAATTCAATGCACAATTGCAATTGTTTTGAACTTCTTTGAGGAAAACAAACTTCTTTATTTTGTACCATTTACATTTCGGTTCTCATGATCATTGTATTTTGTTCCATATTATTTTGCAATGTTATAACAAGTTCTTTACTTGAGGTGCATGCCATGAGATTGATGGTGGAATATCATATAAAGTTGTATTTATCCCATTTCAACACAAACTTGTGGTTGAAGTGAATAATGTCACAAGATGTTCATTAAGACAAACAGGTAACTATACTGAGAAATGAGTCAATAACTTAATTCAGATTTGGTATTTGATTTGCAATTTAAAAGTATGGGTGGGATCAATGGTTGTCTGTTAGGTGGTTTCATTGGTTTCTTTGTCTGTGAAAAGAGATGTGGAGATTCATATAATTTGTATGTACACTCAATGGGTGTTCACGGATGGGTCAACCACCCGTTTGAGTTATTTTCCATCCAACCGCAAAATTGCGGGTTAAGATATTGAACACCCGCCACCCAACTACAAATGTGCGGGTGAAGATATGAATGACCCGTATGGGTCTGTGGGCGGTTCGGTTGACAACCGCATAACCAGCTAATTGTGATCTTCATCGATAAAAGCCCATTCAAATCGTTAATTTAAGATAATTCTTTTCCAATTGTGCCTAGTTTGTCTCAATTGCTTTAATATTAAACCATAAATAAGAAATTATAAATCATAATATTAAACCAAATCATTATTTTCTTTTAAAAAAACTACAAATAAGAAAAAATTAGAAAAAAACAACTTCAATATTGATCTTCACATGTTATAAAAACAAGGGATAATGACAGTTTGGTACACGTAACTATAGTGAAATGACATTTTTATACCGTAACTACTGTTCTCTTTTTTTAGTGCCCTGATAATTTTTTGTGACAATTTATGCTAAAATGACTAAAATATCCCTGGTTTAAAAAATTAGAATATGATTGGTCCGATTTGATTTATCAAACTAGATTTGAAATTGTTCAAATTTAATTTTAGATTTGGGGGCATAATTGTAATTGCATCTTAAATGTAAATCAAATTGAATTAGAGATAAACAAAATTGAACCAATTCAATTTATGGTTTCTTAAACCAAGGGTAGTTTAGGTATTTTAGGCATTTTAGAGGTAGGTCGTCACAAAAAAATTATCAGAGTACTAAAAAAGAGAGAAAAGTAGTTAAGGTATAAAAATGTCATTTCTCTATAGTTAGATGTAACAAAGTGTCATTATCTCTAAAAACAATACATGATTGACAAGTTCAAAGAGGAAGACAGTAATTGATCTTGATCATATTTGTTTTTTAAAAAAGAATCTGGATATAGAACATTCATTAGTGATTTTTTTTCAAGTAAAAAAGATGAATCTCAATACTCAGAGAATAGAAGAGATGAGATTCTTAAAACAGTTCAATAAAAGAGAGAAAGAAAGGTACAGATAGTGATGAGAGATGGGAGGCAGACAGAGTGCCTTGAGAAACGAATGGGAAAATAGGTGCTTTGGAAAGAAAAAGAAGAGGAAGTTTGAGAGAGAAAAAGAAGTAAAAAGTGCATTGGGAAGAGAGAGGAAGTCGGAGGGAAATAGGAGAGATATATTATTAAAGAGTTAATTACACTTTGCTCATATTGTACTGACGCGTTTTACACTTTGTCCTAACTATACTAAAAAGTTCAAAATAAAGTCGATTAATTGCGTTTTTTTACACTTTACCCTAGCACCGTTAGAATTTGGATGGAAAACCTGATTTTTTAAGAAAAAGACAAAAATATTTCTGAATTGATTTGAAATCAATACAGCTGGTTTGACTTGGACATGAAGTAAACCAGAATTGATTTCTGGACTAAGAAATTGGACCGGTTATATATTAAATTATATCATAATAATTAAGTAATTAATAATATATTGAAATTTTCGAATGTCATAACTCTCTCATACGAGCTCTGTTTCGGGTTTGTAGTATATCAAGTTA
>JAYMTP010004487.1:0-14854 GCA_036897365.1 Geranium brycei
ATAATTTATTATTTATTGAAAATTTGTGAATTTTCTTAGTAAAGTATGTTGAGATTAAGTTCAAGGGTGAGCCGTTTGATAAACTAATCAAACTCGAGCCCAACCTATTCGAGTTTATAAGACCTATTCGAGTTTTCTTAGCAAAGTATGTTGAGATTAAGTTCAAGGGTGAGCCGTTTGATAAACTAATCAAATTCGAGCCCAACCTATTCGAGTTTATAAGACCTGTGAAGACACTCACTTTGTATTTATATATCCATGAAAGTTAAATTCAAACTCAACTAAAAATTAAATATTCAATCTCGAATTAGTTTTTATTATGTGCATTTAGTAATTATTTTATTATTAAAACTATTATTTTTAATTAATTATATTATGAATTAAATTAAATTTTTAGTATAAATTTTGCCCCCTTGAAAAATTTTCTGGATCCGCCACTGTTTGTACGTAATATTAATTGAGTGATGAGTAGATAATGCTAAACATGTTATAAGAGAAAATTGAAAAACGTCTGATTTCAAGGCGGGGTTAGAGACTTGCAAATTAACCATACTCGTCGAGACGAGTTTCGGGACAAGTTAGAAAACAAAATATCAAGGAATAAGACGGATTCAAGACAAGGTACCTAATTTTGAGGCGGGGTCAGAGATTATAAAGTCCGCCTCAAACCCGCCCCAGTGACATCCCTGGCCACTCCTTAAAGCTGTTTTGAGTTGAAAAATATTCAGGACGCAACACTCGTCTCTAAGAAGAGTGGGGTATAGCAAAGTGATATGGGTAATTTTATGAGAGAAAAGAAAAAGAAAAGGGCAATAACCGACAATTTGTGAAAGTACAGGGACAGAGGATAATTTGTGAAAGTGTTACGTGTCATATGGTTCGTCGTCGTCACTACCAAAAAGGGCTATCGTTTCCGAATCTCCGTCGTCTCCTCTTCAAACCCACCTTCGCTTCTCTGTGACCCTACTCTCTCTCTCTGCAAGTTAGGGTTTCGATTCGATTTCTCTCTACCATCAATAAACCAAATTTTATGGCACACATTTCGGAATCTTCTCCAAAACCCTAAACTCTATCTCATTTCCTCAATCCCGTGGATAAATGGAAGGTTCCAGTAACTCTGGCGATGGAGGTCACGTGCCGGCGCCGCTTCCGAACTCGAATGCGCCGCCTCCATTTCTGAGCAAGACGTACGACATGGTGGACGACCCCGCTACTGACGCCATCGTGTCGTGGAGCTCGACGAACAACAGCTTTGTGGTGTGGAATCCGCCCGAGTTCGGGAGGGATCTCTTGCCCAAGTACTTCAAGCACAACAATTTCTCCAGTTTTGTCAGGCAGCTCAACACTTATGTATGGCATCCACTTTCTCCAATCTTACTAGCCATTCTTGAAATTAGTAGCTTCTTGTGTTCTTCAGTGACTGATTTGGTAGTTGTGGATTCATAGTATTTCTTCATACCTTTAGTAACATTCTTTAGCCCTGGGATAATTTGTACTGGTTACTTTACTTGTGATTGTTAGCTGAGATGTTGATTTTACAGGACACTTGATATTTAGATAAATCTGGGATTGAGACGTCCTGAGTCAGAATGTAGTAGGGGCTGCATGGTGCTTATGGTCATCTGTCTTTCTGACCTTGCAATTATATGAATCAAAATTGTTTTATGTGTTTAGTAGGCACTTGTTACTGTTTTCTATGAAAAAAATTGGTACAAGGTAGTCATTTAGAAAGCCAGTATAGGAGATTGAGATGGTTACCTACAAGAACAATCTGAATCTGATGGTGAAACTGAATTCATAGAAAAGAGAACAGCATAATAACTAAAACCTTTGTATCAACTATCAGGCCCTGATTCGTTTTATTTTTGGTATCTGAGTCAACAGGACTGAATAATAGCTTTAAAGATATGATAATTTCCTAAACATGCTGTTAGCACTGCTACTTCAAGATGTTAAGTTTTAATAAGTCTTCTTCCTCCATTTTATCAGAAACCAAAAGGTGCACAGGTGTAACAAAAGAACAGAAAAGAAGGTCGGATTCCGATTGATCATGACCTGAATACAAGGTTATTAGTTATTTGTGCATATACTTTTTGGTCCTGTATTTGCTATATGGACCTAGCCGATGCCTTGGCAAATGTACCATGAGGGTATTGATATCACCACCTTAACCGGTTAGAAAGTTCTTTTTCTGGATTGAACCCCTATCATTGGATCCACACTCTAGGGTAATAAAAAAACTGGTCATGTACCACCAATCTTCTGGAAATGGTTTCTTCACTCGAATGTTGATATTATAATGTTATTAAAACATTTTCCATATTTAATAATGGCATAGAAACATTTCTTCTGTTTCTATTCCTAATTATGCATGAAGATATGGCATGTGACTTCTTACATGTTCTTCATGCACTTTGTGCTCTTTTCTGGCTCATATTATGTTCTTAGTAAGAACTGAGTACTTTGTAGTCGTGTGTATGCCATAATATTTTTGTTTAGATTGCTGGAATCAGAAGACTCGATGGTTGAATAGAGAAAGGTGTTCAAAAGTGTTTATCATGTGGGGATGGGAAGTTAATTTGTTTTATTATGTAAAACATTGTTTGGGAAATTTTAGGTGTTTGGGGAAGAATGAGAATACATTTTGTTCTAGACTAAGTGTGAGGTGAGGTGAGTCAGATCAGACCGGTGGCAATGCTGCATGAGGTTCCTTATATGCTAATGAATCTGTAAATTATTTTGAAGTTCTTGTATTTGGGGTTTTGCACTAGAGATTGAGTTATTGCTGATTGAATCAGCAGCTCGTTTGATAGCAATCAATCTGAACTATGAAGGCTACTGGAGTATTTTTTGTTACTTTTGAGTTTTCATTTCTAGTAGCATGCCATTTTTGTTGAGATCTCCATGTGGTGTTGATATGTAGTAGGAAGCAGTGTTTAAAAAGGCGGTCGTGAGGCGCGCCTCGAGGCGAGGCGGTCGAAAAAGTTGTTGAGGCTTACGCCTCTTGACTGTACGGCGAGGCTTACGCCTCTTGACTGTACGGCGAGGCTTACGCCTCTCGCCTCATGGCCTCAAGGCATGAGGCTTATGCCTCTGAAATTGTATTCATATTGGGCCTAATTTTAAAGCCCACATATATAAATGATATAAACATAAAAAAAAGCCCATTTAGCTATTAAAAACCCTAATCTATCACGCAGACACACATCTATCCCTCTCAAATCTCATTAGCCACACATCTTTACTCTCACTCTCCAACCTTCACTCCTACTCTACTGCTGCCACTTGCTCCGGCCGACTGCCGATGCATCTGCTTGTGTAAAGGATGCTAAGAAGTTGTTTCAATTACTTGATGAAGTAGTCGAAGAGGATGAGGAGGAGGATGGTTATGAGAATGAATATCGATATGATGAACGGGCTATGCAATTAAATGATGATGATGATTATGAAGATGGAAGTTGGAACTCCTAGGAATATGTTTTCTTTTGTGGAATTTGAAATATGTTTGTGGACTTGTTAAAATTGAACCCTTTGCCTTTATTATAATATTATGGGTCATTTGACATAAAATTGATTAATATATTTCTATATATGTATAATATTTTATTATATTTCGGTCTTATAGTGAGGCTTACGCCTCACTACGCCTCTCGGGGCTGAGGACAAACGCCTCGAGGCTCATTTCCGCCTTTTTAAACATTGAGCATCATAAATTCATAATATTAGAAGTGCAAGCAACTAAGGCATCTTTTGTGAGTTAAAGGGACTAGCAATCTTACCAACCACAATCATTCATGGATTTCAATCTTCTCAAATATTATATCTCATCTCAAATTCATTGTGTAACTAACAAGGTTGCAAAATATCCCCATGAGGCGTAATATGAGAAATCAATCTCAAGCAACAAACATGCCAAAGATAAATTCAATAGTAATAAAGGTATTCTATGGAGGGTGGAGAGCATAATAATGACAATATGGTACCTAGACACTTCAATAATAGTCACAAACATTCATATGACATAGATTAATAAGAGACACATACCTCTTTTATTATCCCACACTTTGAAAACACCTCCACAATCTGCAGTGAATTTTTAAATGAATGTCTAACTATGATAAATATAACTAGTAAGGATAAAACAGTGATGACACTTACTTCCTCAACAGTAACATCTTCTGGCAATCCGTTGATGTAAACATGTGAATTCACTTTTAATTCGAACCAACTATCAGGGGGTTTATTAGCTTCCTGAGAATAAACGATAAAAAGAAAGAGAGAAGGCAATACTATTAGTATCACATCAATTACATATAAGCAAAAGTGCATTTTACTTTGGATGTGAAGAAGCACATGTTGATTTTAAGAATTGTTGTTCCTTGCCCAGACTATATTTATTCACCTAGACAAGAAAAGAGATAAGGAAAGGAAAGGAGACGAAAGAGATACAGTCCGAAGTCTGAACATTCAAATACGGATATGAACGAGAATCCAATAACTTTTCTTGTTATGGAGTGCGATATAAACTCAAACATAGCTTACTAAATGGTGGCACGAGGTAGTGCCCATGAACTAGGGAAAAGAAGTCATACCGATGTTAACCAATTCCATCTCATAAAACAATTGCATCCCAAAATGGTCATATGCCATAATAAGAGTGACGACTAGAGAGAGCTATAACAATTTGAAATACCATAAATTAACAATAACAATGGTAACTTTCTATTTTTTTAACAGCCATAATAAAATAAGCACACTGTAAAATGGGTGACAGAGAAAACCTTCTTCTCGGCTGGCTGATCAGGCAATTTTCTCTTGCCGCTGTGTTTTATTTCAGCAACTTCAATGGCATCATTGATTTCTTTCTCTGCAGGAGCATCAGTAACTGGTACAGCTTCAAAAAGTTCCTCTTCTTCCAGAAACGTCATCTCTTCAAGTCCATACTGCTCGCTTTTGCTTGATGCATTTTCCTATAACACATTACAAAATCAATGATGTTTGAACATTTAAAGGCTTAAAAGAATAGCTTTGTGCATGTGCAACTAACAAACATTCTCAGCTGGTGGAACTCATCTCCAGACTAATCAAATACCACATGTAGAAAAATTGACTAGCCAAAACATTAGCAATCACTTGGCGTCCCCATAAACATGAATACAACATCAACATCCCAACTCTTTTTAGGTTTTCTTTATTTCTTGATGCAATAGTTTGATCTTTCATATAAACAATGACTTGTACAGACGCTACAATTCACTCAATGATTAAACGAAATCACCAGAAGATGACTATTTTCTATACATGATACATTGGCAATGTAGAAACAAGTTTAAACAATATATATTTAAGGCGGCATCATCATTACACGTCAAATCTTGTAATTGTGTTAAATGTTAGGTTACTCTCTACCAACACAACGTGAAATACAAAACCTTGATCTCACGGATAAAAGACCCCAAGCTAAGTTCAAAACACAATAATAAATATAGCCCACAATAGAAGTTTCTATATCGCAGTAGATTAGGTATTCTCTTCAATCATCCACTCTCCCAGCTCATTTCACCTCAAGCACAAGCCTAGATCTCATGGGTGAAAAGACTAGGCTATCTCGAAAACTTCATAAATTCATATGTGACAAATATAAAATTTTGCTTCAATGTTTTCCCTATATGCTGTAGCTGAAGTTCATTCAAATTGCAAATAGAATGATATACTGCTTCACCTAAACTTACAATTCTAAATATGAAAAACCCTGATGCTATATCCAACACATCTAAAACTGATATTGACGCAATATCTAGCCGTAAGTATGAGCACAAAATTATAGACTAAACACTGAATACCATAAAATCAGGTATAGTAAGCTCACAAGCCTTGAGAATGTGCTAGTGATACTGTTTTAGACAGAAAAAAATGACAAAATGCTTCACATCAATATTAGATTGCACGAGATCCTTAAAACCAACCTGGGGAACAAATACTCTAAGAACTCGATCCCACTTATAAGTAATCCCATCTTCAGTGAATTCTTTCTCTCCATCTGGTGGGGTTGAAGGCCTCTCGGAGTCAATGGTCCTCAAGTCATTGCCAACATTGTCTGGAAGAACTGATCCTTCAGTCTCGGCCTCTGCCTTCTTAATCTCTTGCTGCCATTTCTCAAACTCATCCTCATTCATGGGGTGTTCTGCCCAACATATTGCACAATAAGAACCATGAAACCAAATATGAAGATAGCACTAGATATAGCCAGGAAAATAGAAGAAACTACACCTGCATTAGAAGAATCCGCTTGATACTGGGAAATTTTTGTCATCAGCTCAGGTATTGAGGACAGTGGCTGCCACTCACTTCTTCCTTCAGACCATACGAGCGTGCTCTCGAGGAGATACCCATTTAAGAAATGCTCTGCCCAGTCGAAGTAAATAAGCAAACTAGATGGTTCAATAGTTCATTAGACAATTGAGCATGATATAGATGGAAGAATTGTCCTGAAATGGTGCTATTGTGTAGTGATTGAACTGAAATTCAAGAAATGATTCACCAGTAAATTTGAGGTGCAACATATTGACCAAGTAAAGCAAACTGGACGATGCAAAAAAGTATTGAGCTTCTTCAGTTTATTTATTTGAGAAATTACATTTACATTGGCACTATTTGCCAGAAAACAACCCATGTTCTTGAAATCCAAGCATTTCACTGCGGTTTCTCCAAGAGCAAAACTCACCTAACAACTCAGAAAATGCATAGGGGCCGAGTTGTTGATTATCGCAAAGAATATACCATCCTACTTCAACAGCCTTTTCCAAATTCATGTTGAGATTGAAAGCTTCACCTACGAGCCAAGGAGAAAGGCATGTCTTTGAATACAACGATGCATCTGAGTGCACATGCACAGACATGTCCACAAAACCAACATAGAAACATTGGAGCAACAAACAACAATTAAATGGGGAAAAAATTTGCTCAATTAGTGATGGATCTTGCATATTTAATTTACTCTAAGCAATTAAACACCCTATGTGTTTATAATATGAAACACATATAATCTTTTTATTAATAACAAAGACATAGCTAATGCACCTAGATAGCATGGTTGTCAAATCATGATCTGAAGCGAATTGTCATACCCATTCTTAGAACTGTGAATTGTAACAAATTCCATAAACTACAGAAGGATAAACGTCAAATAAATGCCAGGCCTTTTTCACATGAATACCCTAGCCTTTATACTCGATCCACTAACTATCCCAAACCATTTTCCATCCTACCCACAAACAAGAGATTTAACATTTTTGCTGAAAATACAGCTCATGGAAATTAACCTTGCATTTCATCACCTGGAAGCTTCAGCGCCAAAGAAGCCAATAAATTTGAGACCCATAAATCATTACATTGTAATGACCAGTGACGTTTTAAACTTTCATGGACATTAAGAAAACAAACAAAATAAGTCCGACCATGGAACATAAAATCACAACAAATTGCATGAAAACAATACAACTTTGATAATGCTTGAAAAGCCTATTCCATACCAACTCAGTGGGGATCGAGAAAGCACCAGAAACATGCATGTACAAACAAATTTCAACCCATAAACCGAAAATAATATATATATACACTTCATATTTACTGGAATCAGAGGCACAGTTCAACTATGAAGAATAAATTAAGCAAGAGAAAATATTACTGAATCCAATTCGGAGGATCGGATATAGAAATCGGAGGAGATGGCGGTGAGAGCTTGGTTTGGGTGCTTGAAGTCGACGGTAGCGAAGAGGAGGTCGGGTGCGCGGGGGCTAGGTCGCGATTCTGGGATGCGGAGATTACACCACCGAATAATAGCAGAAATGACGGAAGAAATCAATTGATACGTGGCTAAATTGGTTTGTTAAAAAGACTAAAATACTTTTTCAATGGATCTAATTTAATTTTAGACCGTCTGAACGGTTTAAAATAGATTGACCGGTTCAAATTAAATTTTATTAAATAAATAATAATTAAAATAATATCTTTATAATTGAAAAGACTAAATTGCTCTTAAATATCCTTCGAATTTTCAAACTATGCCATTTGACTCTTTTCTTTTCTCCGTTTCTTATTTCTGTCGTCCATCTCCCTCTCTCCCTCTCGTTACGTCCTTCAACCATTTTCTTTAACCTCTCTTCTCAAGTCTTTTAATGTTTTTGTATTTCTTTTTGACAAAAATTCTCAATAATTTAACAAAAAACACTAAAATCAATCAATTGTAGGCCAATCTCTTCCCACTCTCACGTGTTCTTCCTACTCTGATGTGTTGTGTACTTGGAGCATCTGTTGCAGAAGTCTCAAATGATGTCTAATTGCATAATATGGCCAAAAACAAGTGAAATCAAATTTTGAATCTCATCAAAACCATAGATTGAACTCATTACAACTATTTAGCATCACTCATCAGTATCTCCAATTGATAGACAAAAATTCTCAAACCACACCAAATCAGACAAATTTCCCAGAAAAAAAGCGAACCAGCTCTCTCTAGGGAGGCGAGGTCCCGCCGTCGCTGCTCCCGGTCTCCTACCATCGCCGTCGTTCTTGAGCTTCCGTCCTCCATATAGTGGTCACGTCGGCGCACGAGGGTGCGTCCTTTCTCAGATCTGGTGTAGCAATCACATATCTGGAGAGAATCACAGATCTTCTCCCTTGCTCAGGACGACTCGAACAAGACATCAAAATATGATTCATCTAATTCCTTGCTCAGATCTGTTGCTCCGAATCTTCATCGGCGTCCTGGAGAGAAGACGACCTGAAGAGAAGATGACCTGAAGAGCAGGGACTTGGTTCCGGAAACAAGAGCAGGAACCAGAAGCAGGACTCGTTCTAGATGTAGATTTTCTGGGCTAGGTTGTCGTCGCCGTCGTTCGTGGTCGGAGTTGGCGATTTTCGCCGGCAAGGATTGTAGAGAGAGCTTGTTTGATTGTCGCCGGCGAGGAGCACAGAACCGCCCTCCGCGTCAAGCACCTCCATCTCCGTCGTGAAGCCGCCGCAGTCCTTCATCGCTGTCGCCTCAGCCACTTGCCTCCGAACCGACGCCTCCCTCTCCGTACCTCCGTCTGCGTTTGTTGGTTTAGGTTGTGAAGGAGAGATAGAGGGCAAAGAAGATAAAGAGAGGTGAGACTTGAGAGATAGCATGAGGGTAGATAAGTAATTTCATTATTGATTTTAACTTAATTAATATTTGTATTTGGTTTAATTTAAAAGACAATGATGTCCTTCACCTATAAGTTTAAATTTATTTTTAAATGAGGGTGAAATAGTCATTTCAATCATTTTTAAAAGTTTAATTTGAACCGGTCAGACCAGTCTAATTTCATATATATCATTACTATTGAGGGCATTTTAGACTTTTTAACAAATCAATTCAGTTAGATTTAACAGAAGTTTGTTTAAATGTCGCTTATTTAATCTTCGGGTACCCCAAATGAAATTTTTGAAGTTGGGGTATTAATTTGAAAAGTGACATAGTTGGGTGTAACACTCTGTCATTACCCCAAAGTAATAAGGGTAAACTAGGAACTTCAAAGTTCGTAGTGGCATTGGGGCGGGTTTGGTAATTTCAAGCCCGCCCCAAAATTAGGTCTCTCTCTATCTTCTAACTCGCTTCATTTCCTGACATTTTGTTTTCTAACTCACCCCAAAATCTGCCCCGATAAGTATAGGTAATTTGCAAGCCCTTGTCCCTTTCTTGAAATCAAACATTCTTTCAATTGTCTCTTATAACATGTTTTGTATTATTTGATCATCGCTCAATTAATTTTACATACAAATGACAAGTTATTTACGCAATAAAACATGGTGTAGCAAAACATATTTAGGCTAAAAAGTAAGTAGATAGAATCCTATGATAAACATGATAATGTGTGAAATTTAAAACAAGCAATAAATGAGTTTAGGGTTTATTCTAATTTTGAAGAAAAAAAACTAATGCAACATTGTGTTTGAAGTCTTCAAATCCTATTGTATGAGGTTTTCTTATTATGCAACCAAAACCAATCAATTTAGCAAGTTGGTCAAGTCCAATAGAGAAACAAAAGAACGAATAAAAAAATGCTCTAGAAATTCATAATTAGGATATAATTTATTTTTGAGAAAGCTAATTAAGGTATAATTAGCTTGGTAATGTTTTTTTTAAATATAAATTATATTATCATTATTTCTTAACACATATCGGGCTGGATACTGGTCACCTCGATCTCGATTCTACTAGATACTTGCTTGTTTATCTCGTTACACGAAATTGATAACCCACCCGCTTTCAATAGAATCATTCAAGAGAAGTTTGACTTATCATATGTTTTAGACTACAAGGAAAAACAATTGCAATGCTTTGGAAATTTGAAACATTTTGATGAATATTTTTTATTATATTATGGTTGAAAAGAATTCCATCATTTAAAAAAACAGTGCATTCATGTGACAATCACGTAATTTAAGACATTACATTTTATTATATTATTTTTGCAAGAAATCAAAGTTAGGGACATATCTCTCTTTTAAGTATACTACTTTTTTCATTTAATTTAACTAATAGGGGTAATTACAGATCAGTACATCCGCCGAAACCTTATTCTAGAATCAGTCCTCCAAGTTTAAATTTTTTTTTTGGTTTCCCAAATTTAAAACGTTAACACTTTAGAGTCAAAATTTAGTTAAATCTAACCAAAGTGTTTGTAAAATGTCCAAAATGTCCTCGCGGTATAATCCCCAAATTATATAATTATTTGATTAAATGTTAAATGACCATTTTACCCTATATTAACTAAGATAATACTCATATTTCAAGGGTAAACTAAAATAATACTCATATTTCAAGGGTAACCAATTTCAAACCTGAATTCCACCTCCATTATCGTTTTTGTTGTAATTTTTGCTGCAATTTCATAGTTTGAATTTCAATTCTACATGCACAACAACAATAGCTCTCCAGAAACAACGGGACAGGGTCAATGTTAGGGCTCTTCAATTAAAATTCCTCCTACGGACTCCAGTTTGTTCAATCAATCTGTGTTTTAATCGACGACCATTTCGATTTTGATCGCATGTGATATAATTCTAGTGAATTTTGTTTTTATTTGTGGCGATGATGTTGCTTAGGATGTGTGAATGGTGATGGAAATCATGAAGTATTGGATTGGTTGAGACGATTGGTTTATGGCAATTCTCTTTTTGAATCGGTGGTGATGTAAATCTAAGAATTTAATTACATAATCTAATGTCTTTTCTTACGGGACAATTCCTCGAGTCGAAGCTTATATTTGGGCTCACTAATATTCAAAATTTTGGAGAATGTTTCTTTTACCATCGAGGCCAAATTTGATATTGATTTTTATATTAGAAAATTTATGAATTTCATTGATTATGGCTTCTTTAGATAGAATGTGTTGGTTTTAATTTTTTAGATTGGTGTTAGTTTGTTGATATTTTTAGATGGAAACCACTGATATACTCCTATTGTGGGCGATTCTGAGGACTAGTCCGGCGAGGGAGGGAGAGAGGGAGAGTTATTAAGGAGGGAGGGTAAAATCATAATTTCAAATTTCTTTATTTGAAAAGATTAAAATGTGCACTAAGCTTGTTATAAATATGATTCCAAAAAAAAACTTGTTGTAAATATAACTTATGCGGGGTCCTCACATGGACTTTGAGAAGACATCTCCAGTTGATTACTAGAGTTGACGAAACTAGCTGTGATACATTATGACATAATCTTTTCTCAAATGAAGTGACAATCAATCATTATTGTATATAAAAAGAGTAGGCATTTTGTACACGTTACATTTTTTTTTTAATCTGTTTCTAAATTGTGGCGAGTCAGTTATTTTAAAATTAATTGCTCTTATTTTTATGAGTACGGGAGCAATGAATGTTAATATTCAATAACCAATAGGAAATTAAGTGACACCTTTATTTTTTGCTTTTGTGTTTATCTGGATGATTGTGTGCGTCGGTTATTTTGGAAATAGCCACTCCAAAGGTTACAATTGTATTATTTTTTTCCGATTTGCACCGTTTCTTATTGCACCGTTTCTGATTCTATAAAAGCGTTAAAAAATTTCCCAAATCATTTGATTTCTTTTCGTTATGATCGGTAGCCGCTTGATTTCCAAAAATCTCAGATCTTTCATTTGTGTTCTTAAAATTTCTCTCTCCTTGTGTTTTTTCTAGATATAAATGGCAGGTGTTTGATCAGGTTTTTGTTTCATTGTTCTGGTTATAATTTTATTTGGGATTTTGTGCAAAAACTCTCATCTCTGCACATTTTTGTTTCCCAACGATGCCGAATACACGTCCGACAGCGTCGCCTCCGGCCGAAGTTGCGAGCGGAAGAGAGGTAAGCGATTTAGGTGATTTAAATTTGATAATTCAATTTAATTTGTCGATTCCATTAATTCAATTTGATTTGGGCGAAACTTCTAGGCCATGATACACGAAAGGGTCTTCTTGAAGGTCTGCGGAGGCGAGAGCCACTGGAGGGCCGAGGACCTCGAAACCGTCGATCGTCAATGCCGACGCGTGCGATGACAAATCGAGCTCCGCACGCGCTGCTGGTGTCTCGCTCACCTTCAACTTCGATATACTGAAAGCCGGTGGAGAAATCGGCGTCCCGGTGGTCGGAGGATGAGGCTTTCAGGGGAAGTGTGGTGCGGAATCGTCTTCGAGGATCGACCTGTGGTTTGGTGATGGCAACAATCAGGTGGTGCCGATGGCCGGTGGAGGTGGAGAGGTGCTATTGTCGCAGTCACAGTCACAGCCGACGGTGAAGAAGAGCCGGAGGGGACCGAGACCGAAGAGCTCGCAGTACAGAGGGGTCAGGAGGACTGGGAGATGAGAATCGTATATCTGGTAAGTGATTTTTATTTATTTATTAATTAATTGTTGATGTGAATTTGGTGTTTTGCATTGGGTTTTGATTGTGCGGCAGCAAGAGTGACAAGACCAAAAAAAATCAGATATATTAGTTTACCAGCAGGTACAAACAAGTTTGGAGGAGGTCTATAGTGTTGCTCACCATTATAACTTGCTCACATGATAGTTGTTTTAAGAGGTTTGGATGTGTTACATTTATAGCAGTAGAACATGTCATAGAGTAAAAAGTCTGAACATGATTTCCCACCTCTTTTGTCCATAAAACATTTTGGAAAGAAGGGATAAGGGTGCATATACCATTCTTATAAATGCATCTATAAACCTGATTTTTCAGTTAAATAGCACGAGTCCCTTGCTTTTTACCTGTCCATTCTAGCATTTGGCCTTTACCTTCTTTTCATTTTTCTAGGCTAAATTTTCTACATACCTGCTTCTTGTGCCAGTTAGCGTTCTTGATATTTTTAACTAACATGTTATGGCCAACCCTGCCCGTTCTTGAAAGAAATATGGAAATAGTGAACACTTTGATACCTACAATCATACTTAATATATGCATACAAATAGTCACAGGTTTTGCTAACATGATCCTCGCTTCTACCTCTATTTCCTAATATTTTATTTTGCTGCAGTGGAAGAGTTACTCGACAGTTTAATCATCAGGTTACAAGATTTTGAAACCGATCTTGGTAGAATGTGTGACACCACTCACTTGCTTCTTGGACATAGTCTTCAATAAGCAAGGTTATTAGTCAATTTACTCTTATCTACTGAGCAATTTTATCCACAAATTTTCAATTAGTCAATTTTAATACAAACATTTAATTGTAAGTATATATCTGTTTCTAATTGAAGGCTTCTCTACGGAAAGTTACTAAAATTCATACACTGAATCTCCCACTTATTCATTCACTAAGGATGGAAATCTTTTACTGTTTTATTTTCATGTTTACCTTTTAAGAATGTCTAATTTGAGCATTTTATGATTTTTTGTAAAGACTTTAATTATTTCTTGAGTCGCAGAATGTACATCAAGGGTATTTATCTGAAACTTTAGTTCGATTCCTAAAAGCAAGAGAGTGGAATGTTTCCAAAAGGCTCATAAAATGGTTCGCAGTAGTTCTTTCATATACAACATTATGAAAAGTTCTACCTTATCATTGTTACCATAACACATTATTTGTGATGTTTGGCTCATTCTAATAAGTCGAGTGTCTCAATTGGAGGGTACAGAACCAGATTGATGATATATTGGCAGTAATTAAGTTCATCTTGAGACTGTCAGTTTGCTACTTTCCCATTGCCCTTGCAGGGAAGTTGTCTCCTTGATGTTTTTACCAGTTACTTAATATATTTCTTAGACCATTCTATTCAAGCAGAACTAGCCATCTAAAAGGCTAATATCTGTCGATCATATAAATAGTATTACTTGATTTTCTTGTGTGTCTGCCCGTTAGTGTTATTTTAAGAGAATCATGTCAAATTAATATCTGTATAGATGTGCTTATGTTGGTAATTTTATTTTAGTCGATCTTTAATACAGTTCATTCAACGTAATGTTTTGAATTGTAAGCGTTACTGATTTGTTCGAATTCGGCCGTGGTTTGCCTGTGGTTGATAGGCGATGCTTTTGTTGGATCGTTGTTTCCCTTTTTTTTGTAGCCACACGTTCTCTGTTTTTTTATATTTTATATTTTTGGGCAATTGTTTTTTTTTTCAGGCATGGAGGATGGCTTGAAAGGTCTACAACGCCGGATTGTTTGTGGGATGGTAATATTTTTTCGCTTCTCTGTTTTTTGTTTTTTTGATGTTTTTTGAGCAATTTCTTTTTATTTCTGGCATGGAGGATGGCGTGAAAGGTCTATAACGTTAGATTGTTTGTCACGGCTTTATTTTGGCTTTCCATCTTGTGTATTGTTATTCCATGTTTTTGCTGGACTGTTGTTTTCTTAAA
>JAYMTP010004488.1:0-14851 GCA_036897365.1 Geranium brycei
GGTAGAGGCCACGAGTTTGCAAAAGGCATTTCGTTGCACTGTTAGTTATTATGTTCGTCGTTCTCGGGGTGGTTCTTGTAATAGATTTGCGGAGAGTCTCAACTCATTCGAGGTGGAGGCCATGAGATTGCAATAGGCATGTCGTTGCGCTATCCTTTATTTTGCTAGTTTGTTTTGTAATTTCATGGCTCGTGACTTAGCCAAATATGTTTTAACTAACAGTAGCTGTGATTATAGTGCGGAGTTTGTCCCACCATCTGGTGCTTTAGTTGTCCGGTATAATCCCGGGTTAGTTTGCTTTATAATTTAATAATATGTCAGCTTTTTTCTCTAAAAAGAAATTATTTGCCTAAAATCAAAAGGAAATGACAAAGATGTGTTTTATGTAAAATAAATATATTAATTATTGAATTAGAGGATGTAAATAATTTTCTTGCAAACAATTATGATGAAATAACATGTTTAAAAAATTATACTATAAAAGATATTTGTTAAAAACATTATCATAACCTCAAAGAGGTGAGAGTAAAAGTGAACTTTTACTACTGAACTAAGGAAACTTTTCATCACTTTTACACAACTTCTAAATATGTTAGATTTCAAGGAGGGGTAAGTGCAATTCTCAGACCAAAATTTTCATTTGTAATTCTTAAATTCTTGAGCCAAGGGGGGCGGCTGCCCGCCCTGCCCCCCTATAGTTCCGCTGTGCATATCATGTATCAGTATATAGGATAGCTATAAATTAGTCTAAAAATTTAGACTGCTGTAAATCAATAAAAAAAAAAGAGTAAAAAACTGAGCTCATACTTTGACTCGGATTGGATTTTAATTAACTATAACCGTGTATTTGATCCGTGATATGCCTCAAATTATTATTAATTTTTTTTAGGTAAAGACGAATTTTATTAATTTAATAGTAACTAACCCGGCGTCAAGCCGGACAGCTGAAGCTACAGATGGTGGGACAGACCATTTACCATAATCACAGTCACTATCAGTTAAAACAAACTTGGCCAATTCGTGAGCCATTTGATTACGAGCAAAATAAATAAAAACACATGTTCTGATAGTAGATAATACGTAACACCCTTCACTAATGATTTCTCCAAAGCTGTTCAACTCGACTTGTTTAATATTATATGGAGCCACAACCTTATATTATTGTTTAGGCCCCAAAACATAGGCAGGGCCGGCAGGCCTGTATGCTAGTCCAGTTAAGTTCAAACATGCATATAACACCAAATACATACACCAATTATATGGAGTAGTTTATAACAAATAATATTGACTATTAGTATTCGCCAGATCATTATACATAAATCATAAATATGCACTCTACAATACATACTCGAGTGGAGTAGGGAGTTTCATGCACAATCTCACTAGTAGCACGTATATAAGTTTAGACCTGCTGAGATAAGTTATTAGTTTACTTTTCAAGAGTAGTTTTCATCTTAGATATTCCTCAACAATTATAGGCTATATAATCATAGAGTACGTAGTTTTCCCAAGAGGAGTCATTCATATTAATAATATAATTATATAGGCTATATAATTGAAATATTAATACGAATGACAAAATAACCCAAACTCAATATATAGTAACCCATGGGCCGCCCCAATTGGAGTTGTGTTAGGTTTATTATTTCAAATTTCAAGACGGGTTTTGGGAATCTAATTGGATCGGAATAAGGTTGAGGACACCTCACCCCACCCGACGCCCTTACCGTACAACTATCAAAATTTTCTATAGTAACGTCACATGGTGAGAGAGTACGCTGTTACAAAAGCCAATTGCAATGACGTATGGGTTATAATAGAATTGATGTGTTGGAATAACGGAAAATATATTAATATCCCCATGAATTAAGCTCGTTCCTTAGTGTGAAGTGAAACCAGCATGGATTCCTGATACGATTTTATTTATTGCCAAATTGACCATTAATATCATTTTTCTTAGTTTAATCGTATAATAAGTAATAGGTACATGGATTATATAGGTGTTCACCATATCGTTACATATGAATATATACAATGATTATAGATCGTGGGGACATCGATTTGCGTACACAAGAATTGTCTGTTTTTCGGATAGGTATCCCTAAAATATTTTTTGGCAACGAGGGTACTTAAGATTTGCAATTTTTTCACTTTACACCTCTCCGTCCATTTTTATTAGTTTTTAACATTTTTGACTTGTGAAATGACTAAAATACATTTTACAGCGAAATGAGTTATTAGAGTTGGATTGAAAAGATTTAAATACCCCTACCTAACATTTTAATTTTCAAACATGTGTTGTTGCTCCCCTTTCTCCTCTCACCTCTCCCTCTCACACGTCCAACAATGGCTTCTCACTTCTTAGTAGAGACAAGTTGCTCATTTCTACACAAAACACCAAAGAAATTGATCAGAAGAAGAAAAAAATCACTTATACTATTCTATTCAGATAGGAAAAAAATAATTCAAAATGCCCATTCTCAGTTAAGAAGTCACACACCAGCAATTTAGCATATTTGAACTACAGCAATTCATTCAAATCGGGAAAAATAATATTCAAAACATAACTATTACCAGTTGAGAAGTCACAAACCCCCAATTTAGCATATTTCAACTTGAACATTATCATTAACTCAAAATTCTACCTTTGTACAAAATCATCCAAAGACGCAGATGAATATATTCCAAACACAAGCAGCTTCAATTTTAGTATGAATTAACACAAACAAAATTTGATGTGTTGGTGATTTGGACGGCATATCATGTGTCCAAATTGATCGGTCTCCAATTCAATATTTTATCGGTTTATCATTTTACAAACCGAAACCGAACCGATGAGTGTTCGTTCGGTTCATTAGACCTTAACAAGAGTTAAAATTTGATGGTTCTACGGTGGTGGACCCTCAGGGTCGGGATAGCGCAACAATGCATATTTACTAATTTAAGTTACTACGACATGTTCATAATTATAACACAGTACAAACTATGGTTTTCTTAAGGACTATTTATATGAAATTATTTCCTCATGATTCTTATGTTGAGTTACATTGTTTTGCGGGATGAAACTCCAAGACCGATCAATAAACTCAGTTTTCTCTCTAAAATCATCAACACTCACAAAATTAGAGACGAAGGAGAAGAGACAGGGGAGGAGGGAGGAGAGAGGAGAGAGAAGAGAGGGTAAGGTGAGAGAGAGAGAGAGAGAGAAGAGGAGAGGAGAGGAGAAAATGGGGCAATGACATATGTTTGAAAATTAAAATGTTATGCAAGGGTATTTAAGTTTTTTCAATCCAACTCTAATAACTCATTTAAGTGCAATGAGTATTTTAGTCATTCACAAGTCAAAAATGTTAAAAACTAACGGAAATGGACATAGAGGTACAAAGTGAAAAAATTGTAAATCTTAGGTACCCTCATTGTCAAAAAATACTCTAGGGGTACCGATTCGAAAAACAGACAATTCTTGGGGTATTCACCTGAAAATATCCCTTATAAAATGTACGGGTGAACTATTCAAATTTTATAAAACTAGTTGTGAATTTTTTTGTTGCAAAAAAATATATGTGAACTTATTTTTTTTTTGAAAGTTGTGTACATTTTTTTCGAAATGACCGCTAAATCAAAAAATTTAACGACAAAAATATTTTTTCAACTTCAGTTCGCCATTTTTTCCTCCTGCACGTCATCGATGTCGCGAATTTTATTTTGTTCAATTACAAACAAAATTCTCTCACACGCCATCAGAATCAAGAGAACCCTTACAAAGGCCGAAGGCCAACCCACCCAAGCCCAACAAATTAATCCCACCCTAACCTAATCCCCATGTGAAAGCAAATCGGCTTGAACCCTAAACCTCTGGTTAGGTAGAGCCTGCTTGGAGGACTGCGCCAAGTACCGAGCTTGGCGACGATGCTTTGCCGGCGGCCAGTTTGGACGGTGCTTTTCCGGCAACAGGGAGTGACCCACTTCACTTCCGCAGGCGACGATTCGTGTGACAGTCTCGATCATCACGTTTCGTCTTCCAATGCAGGGTGTTCCGTGATCGAGGAATCGAGACGCGAAATGGTTCCTGTTCTCAAGACTTCTCTCTCTGTTCCATGTGTGTCTAAAATTAATGGTGATATTAATGGTGCCCTTGCTGTTTTGGGCTCCTCTAATCTCTCTGATGGGCTTATTTCAAGGCTTCATCCTCAGGCCCATGACAAACCAATTTTGAATGGACCCTTATGTGATCAGTCTGAGGACTCTCTTGATGATTGGAACATTCCCCTTGCAAAATTCCTAGGCAAATCTGTTGGTAATCGTAGGAGGAAGATCAATCGACGTCGTCGGCTCCGAAAGAAGCTGATGAAGTCCTCTCTTGGTTCAGGGCTTCTTGAAGGCCTTTCAAACGACAAGATCCCTCCGTCTTTCGATGCTAGAATTCTTGATACTCCTCGCGATGATGCCGCTAAAGCCTGAAATTTATGTAAATTCTTGGGCTTCACAAGCAATGTAACCGATGAGGAGATGATTCAAGCATTCGAAGTTAGGGCGGCCGGCAGAAAGTCTTTGAGTTCACTTTAGCTTATTGTTTATTTTTTTCTTTCTTCCTTTATGTTTTCTTTCTCTTCTTTGTCTTTTCCCTTTCTTGCTTTGTTGTTGTTTTTGGCTAGTTTTTGTTTCCTTCTTGGAAGCTCTTGTTGGTTGCATCAATAAAGTTCTCTTCTTTTTACTAATATAAAAAAACATATGAGTTTTGAACCTTCACTTACTTAATAAAGGCCTAATATTTTCTTACCATACTCTATGTATGAACTATAATTTTAGTTGTGTCATAATACGAGTGGACGAATCAACATTAAAGTAATGGATTAGAAACGACTCGTTAATAAAACCCAAACTTTTTACCTATTAAATCAAAAAATAAGGCAATCGGCCAAACTTTGAAAAAACGAAGATGTGCAATAATACTACATCATCTGAGTATAGTATGAGCATTCAATTACATGTAGCATATAAATGAGTTGAATAGAATTTAGATCTAACAACCTATTGAAAAGGTGTGGGGTTTATCAATAGAAGAGCTGGTTGTTAAGAATGCAGCTTGGTCATCACCAGCCTGGTTTCCAACATTGTCTGTGACTTCTCGTCTGAGAACATGCATTGATCTCCCAAAAATATACTTCCGAAATTACACATAGCAAGAGACCACAACTTTGCTTCCTCTAGATCGTAAACACGATAACCCTTTTGCCAATTCGAATATCCTAAAAAAATACATAAACGACAACGAATAGAATTTTTATCTTTTGAAAGTGAACAACTTATCTACCTATCCATGTGTAATGAACACTTATTTTTATATTGGTGAAGAATTTGATGGGATCAATTTTCTTGTTAATGTTTGAAATGATGTAACTTCGGGCTTTCTTTAAGATATTTGGTGATTTTCTAGTCAAGAACGAGAGAAAAAAATAATCCAAAGTCTTCTGTTGTGAAGAGAGGATGCGTGTATAAATGTTTAATAACATATTATTATTATTAAGGTAGCTGGTCATGAATCGGATCACATCTCTCTATCAAATTTCTAGGAGTCTTCACTTTTGTCTTCTTCATTGTACATGAACACCTTGCAGTTTTGTAACTGTTTAATAATAAAAAAATATAATAGTACACCATGTATTGTTAAGTTGTTTCGTGTGCCCACTAGAATGTTTTAGAATTATCATTCTCATCAAGAAATATTTTGTTGTGGTTATAATTAGTTGAGCCATCAACCTTATTTTAATATATATATTGTTATTAAAAAGAGAAGGGCCATTTGCGGAATATATGGGCTTCGTGATCCAAACCCAACCCACTAATATTGAAGAGTCCTGCATGCAGACCAAGGCCCAGTCTTCCAACATGTAAGGGAAATAAAGTATCTTCAGTTTGATAGTGATAAATAAATATATGTATCATTTTTAACACATGATATTTCTCAAATTAGCCATCCTTAATTAATGAAATACATTTTAGCATTAGTGTAGTAAATAGTAATTTCTTACAAAAGAGTCCGCACAAATCACAGTTTTATAGTCATTTCACATTTATATTAAGATTAATAAACTTATAAATTCTGTATGCAAACTCTTATAATATCTTATATTCCATAATAAAGTCGCAACTTTTGTTGAGGCCTAAAGTAAGATTGGGTACGTGACAGAACCTTTACTTTAGAAGAGAATGAGTTGAATTTGAGACTGAGTCTTTAAAACACTTAAAAGCGGGCTTTATCTATTAATATATTGGGTTTTTTTTGGAGTGGGTCCAAGTCAATTGTTTTGCATGTTTTATGTTTGATCAACTCTGATTTATGGGAAATCACACACGTATATTATTAAAAAAACCATGAATACATACATTTTTCATTTGGGATTCTATAAATATTTGTAATTAGTGGGTCCAATCACATCTTCAAGAATATTCCAAATACACTACAAAAGAAAAAACAATAAAATAATAATGTGAATATTTAATATCGGATGACATATTCAATCAACTACTTGAAAAGAAAGATAATTTTATCGTGGATGACTATGAGTGTAGAATCAACTGAAGCTTCTAATTATTTGATGTCATGCAAGCATGATTGATTATTTTGATATGTATATATGTATCTTGTTCATTATCTATATAACATTTTAGATACATCAAAAAATAGTTGATCTATGTTTATCAATTGAATCTAATCTGATGGTTAGTTAACTCACTCCTCGACATGAGTCACTATCATATAATGTAAAACTTAACTTCTGGCCTCTTAAAAAGTGTATGATGCTCATTGAAGACTAAAATTAATTAATGAGCACTCATAGTAAATAATCAAGCACGCATATGCAATTGTTGCCTATGTATTTAATTAATATCATCTGCATAACCTTTAGTTGAAATCTAAAGCCATTAAATTAACTACTAACTTCCACACTAATTAATCAAACAATAATCCAACTTTTCTGCAATGGCTTCCCTACATGCCTCGATCATCATCATCTTTCCAATTACAATACTAATCCAACTTTGTAATTAAACAATTTAATTTAACAGTATAGCCTAACATGTGATGATAAAAATGAATCTAAAACATAAAAATAAAAGCCGCATGACAGCTTATCTCATCAACACTACACTCTTCTTGTTTTGAACAATAGAAAACCCCATTATTAACCCAAATGACCGTCCCATTACACTTAAATTAATTTAAATTGGTTTATTAGTATATCCCATACTAAATAATGCATTGATTAATTTTCTTTTCCTCCAAATTAAAAACCCTGCCTACTAATTTTGGTGATACCACTCCATCACTAGGCGTGGCGTCTCTGTTCCATTACATTTAATATCTTGTTGGGTTTTAGTTAATTATGGTTCATTTTTAAAGAATCGATAAGTACACAAACCAGAAATGTCTCGTGTTCTTTATGTAAGTAGTCAATAAATAAATCATCAATGCACGCTGCCGACCAAAACATACCTGAGAGAATGGGCCAAACATTGCATTTCTTCAAATTAAGAGATCTCATGATCATGTGCAACCATTTCCTGCAGATATGATCAATTGTAATGACATAAATAATTTAAATATTAATTAAAAACCTTCTTATTTTTTCTCTGTGATCCTATATGACAAGCACAGTTTAATATATATACATATATATATATGGTTAAAATTGAGTTTCTAGTAAAATAGGTTATGTATATTGACTTATTCGACCTTATAATGAAATGTTAATTTTTGGATGTAACTCTTCCCTTTATATATTATTACTTATTATTTTTCATGTCGACAAAATATTTTACTTCAACACTCCTCTTCACGTAAACATTCTAAGTCTAAATTATATCAGGATTGTATTTCCTCTAGAAAAAGATTTGCACAACTTAGCCTTCTCTAATACTAGTCATATAAAACAACAAAATTTACCATGTACCCTATTAAAATAAAAATTACATTTTTATCAAACAAGTACTTTTCTTTTGTTAATTTAATGTGGTATGATACTGCTAATATTTCGGTTCATAAGGAAGTTATAATTACTTTTTTATAAAAAGAAACTTAAAAGTTATAATTAGTTCGATATTGAGAGCATCTTCAATGTTGCTATGTAAAATTGGGCTGTACATATCGGGCCGAGCTCCACAAGCTATTAGTTGGGTTTGACCCTTCCCTTTATATACACTCATTTTATTTTATTTCTTTTCAATGTGGGATTAACTTAAATTCTCATTCTCATGTTTCATGTACGCGTGGGGCTTATTTTCCTTTCACGCTCGTGTACGCATGAGCCTCTACTTCAACACTCTCCTCACGTGTAGCCTTGTCTACACGTGGGTCATAGCAGGACTGGACTTCTACATATGGGCAATCAGCCCCCTCTGATACCATGTGAAAGAATGTAAAAGTATTAGCTAAATGCTATTTTTGTTTGATCTTATGAGGGAGATAACGTCCCTATTTATACAATCTTTACATGCTCCTAATTTAGAATAGAGAGCAATTACACTAATACAATAAACTTGATTTGTCTATACAAGGTAATAGGATAAGTAGGATAGGAGTCAACTAAATTAGCAAGATATTAGGAATAATATCTAGGAGATTTAGTGTAATCACAACACCTACACTTAAAATAATGTAGGAAGTGATTTACATTGGAATTAGATTAGAGAATCACTTTTTTATATTTAACTTCAATTATATTCTCTACAGAGCAAAGTGAACTAAAAAGTAATAAAGTAGTAGAAGAGAGAATGTGAGGAGCTCTCTATTATAGAGAGTCATGTATGTACGGAGCTCCATTGGAATTCATTTTTTCCATTTTCACTGCCACGGTAGCTAATCAATTTGAGATGTTGCAAGATCACATGACAAAAATGTTTAAGCCAAATCACTACAGAAAACAATATAAATAATAGTCACGTCTAATCAACATAATGGTAACTAAAAGTAATCATAATAGTAAAATAAGATATTTAATTTAAGCACATATATAGTGACTGGGTGATCCAATTCCAAATATACAACCCAAGAGGCTCCCACAATTTTCACATAATAACCCAAAAGCCATGAATTTTCCTCTCCACTCGACCAAACCCAGAAACAACATTATGTGCCAACAAGACAAGCCCGAATCGAACAACAATCGAAGCTCAATACTGAAACATGCCCGCAGAGGCCATAATGGGCAGGCTCAGGTTCGTGAAGCCCTCACTGGCGTCGTGCACGCAATCTGTTCGATCAAATGCCCCAACGAAGCCGAGTATATCGTTGAGCGACTCCAACCTCTGGCTCAGCTCACCCACCTGAGCCCTCAACACCTGGTTCTCGGCCTCGACGCCCACGAACCTCTGCGTCGTCGCGTCGATGCTGGCCATGATCCGGCTCTTGTCCTCCCTCAGCCGGCCCACCTCGGCCACCAGGCCGTCCAGGTGGTTCTGCTTCCTCATCCTGGACCTCCTCGCCGACTCGCGGTTCGACTCCATCCTCCTCCTCTTCCTCTGATCAGACCCACAGTTGTGGACCTCAGAGCCCACGGTGCCTCCAGAAGAGGACGAAGCCATTAATTTTATAAAGACTCAAACTTTATGATTCGGGTCACCTTAAAAACCCAAAACACACAAGACCCAGATGGCAATTAATCTCTAGCGAGCTATATTATGTGTAATTTTACTCAGAGCCTAGTTTGTTCATGAAAAAACGTAGAACCAGTAGAGGAAGGAGACTGAGAAGGATTGAACTGAGTGGGTCCTGCGCCTGAGGGAGGAGTTTATCATAAACCCAGAACGGAGGATTTCACTGAGAACCGGAGACATGAATTTCAAGCACCAACATTTCAACAAGAGGCAGAGAGAGAGAAACAGAGCCTCAGATCTGAAACCTGTAGAGGAGGAAGAGAAATGGGAGAGGAAGAGGTTTGTTATTGGGTCGATGGTCCAATTTATAGAGTGAGAAAGTGAAAGAAATTAATAAGAAATTGAATTATAATAGATTGGAGCAGTTGGTGGATTGGACATGTTTGGTGGAGACCCAATTACAGCTGGTGAGCAACATACACTATTTTTATTTTTATTTTATTTTTTAAATAATCGTTACTTATTGAATTTTTTTACTTTCTTATTTGAACCCTTGTTTTAAAATATTAATCTTTCACCGTAACGGTTTTAACGGTTGATACGTGGCGGTTGAGTTGATCTAACATATGGCATCTCAAACTCAACATTTGTTATGAGATTGGAATCAAAATCGTGGACGTGGCATTAGTACCACACTAACAAACAAATGTTTTTTGTGTTTCAAGAAAAATATGAATATTTTTAATATTTTAATTACTTTAAGGCGCTTGTCAATGGACATGAACTTTCTGAAAATAAATTAATTAAAAATTATAAAAGATTGTGGTGACAAATTGTTGAAGACGAGTGGTACCAAAACGACAACCGACATGATCGTAAATATTGCATGTACATTACAGAGATGAACAGAGAATTATGATGGGAGAGAGACATATTTCAATCTCCAGGATCTTTTGAATAAAGTTGGAAGATTTAATGGGGTCCTGTATTTGCCCACAATGTGTCATATTTGATTCTTACTTTAAATCATTTCTATCAGCTTTAATGTATTAGGGGGGGGGTCCCATAATTTTAAATAGTTGTTTATTTCACACCTCCCTTTAAAATACGAAAAAAATTGCATTCACATGACATTCAGAGATATTTTTAAAGGCATGTGATGTGATGGAGTATTGATTTTTGACAATTATTGAATAGTATTTTTGAAATTAAGAGACATTGAGTTGGAGTTGCTCAAAGGCAAGTTGAAATGATGCATAAACAAGTTTTAAGTGTCCTCATTGTCTAATTTCTAAATTGTATAACTATAAGTTAAATATGAAATAATCATTTTACTCTCAATTGAATAAAAAAATTCAACTTATGACTTAAGAGAACATTAGTCTTTTAAGATAAAAATAATTGAAAACAATTTGAGAAACAACCATTTTACCCTCGCGTTGTAAATTAGAAGTTGCTTGAACATTTATTTTCGGACAAATGACAAGTTATTATTACACCTAACTATTTAGACTTTGATAAGCCTGTATAGTTTTGCTTTCGCATTTAGTTTAGTTCAAAATATTCCCATTTCATGAACTCAATACATATTTGGACTGTTGCCATAACTACATTTGCACCCTCAATCATCAATAAATTGTTCAATGAAGTAAAATTTTACCACAGGTCCATAGTGCTTTACTAGGTTTTCTTTTCTAGTGCTTTTACCTTTTATTTGTGGTCCTTGCGAGATAAGAAAAAGATGTGGGAGATCAAGTTGATAGTAGAAAGAGAGTGATCTCAGTTTTGTTGGCATGTCGGTGGAGAAGAAATGAAAAGTTGGGTCATTTGGTAGTATCAATGAAGAAATTGTAGGGCACATGTGTAACTATATTCAAAGGGTTGGTCTGTAGCTGCAGGGTACCCCCACACACCTTGGAACTGTTCTTTTGTGAGTGTGTCACTAGACATCTACCATGTGTTTCTTAACTAGCTTGCTTGTGGAGTTGTGTCTCTTTCCCTTTTGTTTTACACTTCTTCGGAAAAAATAATGTTCAACAAAAGAAATTGTATCATCCCTAGTGATTATTTGTTAAAATCTAGTCACTATTTGATATATCATTTAAAAACTTAACCCGTCACTTTAAATTGGTAGATTAATAAAATTTCTTATAATATCATAACTTAAATTTTGAAGTATGTTTCTAAAAGTTAACATTTAACCTATTGTTCAACTTTCAAATGTTTATACATGTAAATCTCAAATCGATTTTAAACGTCGGCCAGCAAACGAACCTAGCTGTTATTCTAACCTAGAGATTTTTGAAAGCCAAAAGAGGGATCAGAAAAGGAGTAGACTCTGATGGACAGAAATTGTGTGAACATAATAAATGACAGATAAGAGAAAGCAATTACTTTTATAAAAAGAAAAACTAGTCCACAAAAGAGGATAAAGAGAAAAAGCAATAAACTTATGATTCGAATATGCTTTCAAGTTATTTTAGTAATTAATTATATACATGAAATAATTATATAGTAGTTAGCCAGTTAATTAGGTGCACTCTTAATTTTACCGCCTAATTATTTGCAAATTAAGATCTTACCCAACTACAGATACTTTGTCACTATCTCTTCACTTTAAAAAGAGGGTAAAAATTAAAATTTATAATTTAATTTAATTAAACTAATTAATTTAATCAAACTATATACATGACCGACATCGTGTTCGCTTGAACTCGGTCAAAGATTGGTTTCACACTTTGTTGCAAGGTAGCATTTAAAACTTTCAACAAACTAACTTGTTATTTCAGACAACCTTGAACTCAACAAAAACGAATAAAGAAAGCAATCATGCACTAAAACTGAAAGTATCTTATTGATTGCTAGAACAATATCTGATTGATGAAGATACATGTGGAAGAAAAAAAAGTTTGGTGTGCTAAATAATAATGGCTTAGAGAAGAATTTTGGGTTCATATTAATGACATAATTATTATCCTTATCTTTCATTTATTAGCTTTGAGTTTTAACGATGAATCAACCTAACTAAAAACTTAAATTTATATTTGAATGACTAATTTAACATATATTCGTTCTTACAGACAAACCCGTTTTATAAGTTTAAGTGTCAACCGAACCTTATTAGTTTTGTTTGAGCAATTTGTTATAAGCCTTATTGTCTATGAGAATAGGAGCCCAAAGGCAGAGAGGTGAAAGTTGAGCAACCAGACATAAATGAACCTTGGGATATTTGTCATATACATATTTTACAAACCAAAATGAGTTCCTCCAACACACTTAAAATGCCATTAGTATTTACAACTCAAGGAGCCTCCTAGAATACATACTGAGAGCACTAGACAACGACCTTAAAACAAAAAAATTAGTCATGTCATGGTTTCACAGCAAAGTGTGTCAATGCGTATGTCTATCTGCAGAACTAAGAAAATATGATTAAGAGCAGAGCTGTCCATTGGTTGTAGCAGCTTCAGCATGGTAATGAAGAATTTCCCTCCAAATCCCCTCCCTGATCATGGCTTCCCCTAAAGCCTCATCAGTATCGAGATCAATCGGGACCTCAGCCGGTGGATTGGCCGCAGGATCATACAGCGCGGACATATACGGGTGTTGAAGGGCTTCAATGACACTAATCCTCTTTGACGGGTCAAAGACAAGCATCTCTTGCAGCAGATCGATCGCCGGAGGATAAAGGGTGTTGCAGGGCAATACGGGAGCGACTTAATGTATCACGATCAGCTTGAGCTGGTTGAGGCATTCTGTTCCGGGGAAGATGGGTTTCCGACCAAGAACACGTCCATGGATGTCCCGTAGTTGTCGCAGCAGAGGAGGAGCTCTGGGGCTCGGTACCAGCGAGGGACGACATACTCGGTCATGAACTGGCCCTTGCCGTTTCTGGTGCGTGCCAACCCGAAATCACAGATTTTGAGGTCACACTTTGAATTGATGGGGAGGTTCCCTGGTTTCAAGTCGCGGTGTAGAATATTTGCAGAGTGAAGATACTTGAGACATCGTAGCAACTGCAAGATTAAGGTTTCAAACTGTGAGAACATATTTCTTAATTTTAAGGGCAATTTTGGTTATTTTTGTACAAATATACACATTATGCTCAAAAAATCAAAGTCATTTTTTTGTCATTATCAGAGTACACAATACCCTTTTGCAAAAGTGTGATATTATTCAGTACGGTTTTTCCATTTCCCCAAAAGACATTCAGACTAGATTTCACCGTCAAGACAAAAAGAAGAAGTTGGTTTTACCCTAAAATGGAGTTCTATGCATTTCAATACCACAAAACAATTTAAACATAGCAAAGATGGTTAACGGCATGAACATCTTAGGAGTCACTTCTATAAATTCAGTGCAACTTTATCAATGTGTATTCAATGATTCATTTCATAAAGTTTTTACTATCTAGCTGAAAATAGTGAGAAGTAACCATGACTAAGTGAAACACATGCATACCTGGAATGGAAAGTACTTGCAATGGTCATTGCTAAGTGCTTGTGCAGACTTAATAATCTGATGCAGATCAGAGTTCATATACCATATACACATCCTTAAAACTCGTCCTCTGGACAGGGACCATGACATCTTTCAGAGCAATGACATTGTTGTGCTTAAGATGCCGAAGAAGCCTCAGCTCGCGCAGAGTTCTCAGAGCATCAACACGGTTCTGAAACGCATTATATATCTTCTTAATCGTGACTTTCTCATTGGTTTCTCTGTTCAACGAAGAGCACACAATGCCATAGGCTCCCCTGCCAATAGGCTTGATCGGGACATATTTTGTGTCGATCTCAAACAAGGTTTGCCACATGGAAAAGTAATGCTTCCCCTCATTTCTAACACCATTTGGTGGCTGCACCGGCGTAGCCATTTCCTGCAAAACTATTTCAAGAAAATAAGATCAATGGATTAGCCATTAACACATGGAGAACCATTAATAAGAAATTCAGTTCATCATCATATTCCTTAGATTGATGAGAAAACTGTTGGGAGAAAAACGAATCTAATGGAATAATTAGATGCAGTAAAATTGAATAATTCTCCCCACCTATGTAAATATCATAGGAATCTATCAAGCAGAGCAAATCAAACGAGCTAATAAAATATAGCAAACAAGAACACACAATAGGCACACACAATAGGCACACATAATTTTAGCGTGGAAAACCTCTTCAAGGCGAGAGAGGAAAAACCACGGGACCCTCGAGGCCGCTTAATCTCCACTATCAATATAATGGGTACAACGAGT
>JAYMTP010004489.1:0-14850 GCA_036897365.1 Geranium brycei
CTGGCAGAGTGCCCCCAGACGTAGGTGTGGTTACACCGAACTGGGTAAACATATTGCGTGTCTTCTATTTTCTGTTTTACTTGTGTGTTATCATATCTGTGATTGAGCAAGTTGTCGGACATACAGTCTCAACATCAAGTACGACATCTTACTCCTGTGACTAACCAGAATTTCAAATCCTGATCAACTAGAACTCTATCGCCAAACTAGATAAATCCAAACTAACTAATACAATAATAATCTAAATAAAAGTGACACTTATCTCAATTAGTGATAGAATAATGTTGGAGTTATCCATGAGCTGGACTCCTAACATTACTCCCCCCTTCAAAATCGCGCTCGACCGGGAGCGCGAAATTCCTGGATCGTAGATGGCTCGAAGTTGCGAACCGAATTGAATGTCGCAGAAGTGCTTAAATATACCAAATGGAGTTTGTGGGTGTTCTAGATGTAACTTCGTGTATCTGAGTTGCGCATCAGTCTCCCGATAAAAAATTGTGAGAGACACTTTCTCCTCCGTGGCGGCTTGCTGATAAAGAACGACACTTTTGCACTAGTCAAACCTCTGGAAATCCATCCGGGCAAGTCGTACACCCCCTCGCCCAACGGTTTCTCCTGGTCCGTTAGAACCAATCAGGTTTGTGTGCTTGTGCACAGCTCCGCCTCCGGCTTCTCCTCCCGGTCCATTAGAATCAATCAGGTTTTTGTGCTTGCCTGCACCTTCGCCTTCGTTGTCTCCTCCCGGTCCGCCTGGACCGTTCGAAGTCACGTGCTCTTGTACCCTGCCTGCAGCTCCATTGTTGTTTTTCGGTGGGCTCAAGTTCAACATTTCGGATATTGGTTGAACTGGGTTCGTTGATTTCGACCACTTCGCGTCCCATGCTTGCCATCGCGCCTTCGATGCTTCTACTTCAGCTTGCCTTTGCGCATTCGATGCTTCTACATCAGCTCGAAAGCGTCTCCAGAACTCATCGAATTGATCTCCTTGTCCTCCTGTCATAACCTCCAGCTCTGATACCAAGTTGTTACGGTCTCGGGCTTGAGGATCGAGTTATGGCCCGTAGTTTGATAGGATGAGAGCTCGATTAACGAGAGAGCTCTCAATCTCGTCAAGTTGTTACGGTCCCGGGGTTGGGATCGAGTTATGGCTCGTATTTTGATAGGATGAGAGCTCTCAATCTCGAGAATTTGTTATAGAGAGAACTCAAGATCTCGTACTAAGAAACTACTTGATATTTTTATTCCATGATGTTGACTGGTATTTATAACCCGCGGAGGCTTTCAATCCTCATCAACTAGAACTCTATCTCCAAACTAGATAAATCCTAATTAAATAATTCAAACTAATACAATAATAATAATCTAAATAAAAGTGACACTTATCTAAGTTAGTGATAGAATAATGTTGGAGTTATCCATGAGGTGGACTCCTAACACATTTCTTTGTTTTTTTGAAGGTTGGGAAATGGTAACAAAGCTTATTTGGCTAAGTGGTCATGTGCTTGGTTGGCCAGGGTTCTAGTCACGGGCGGGGTATTAAAACCTTACCTTTCCAAAAAAAAATGATCAGATCATACTGATGGTTATGCTCATCTTTTGCATTGATCACTAAATATTTTCCTAGATGTGTTGATAGGTCAATTTTACAATTACATTAGCTTGTTTCAAGAACAAAATCTGTTCACAACTCGAGGATTGTCTCAGCTGACGGGAATAAGCTTTCTTCTCTCAAAGACGGGTTGAAAAACCAGATTCTTCTATCTTGAAGACTTCAAGGTATAATACCAATCTAGTGCTCCATCCTTGGCATTTTTCGAACAGAAGTTTCATGTTGAGTTTTCTGATACAATTGTGCGCCTCACCATGTAGGACTACTGGAGCAAACAGCGATATACCGGGTGCTACTATACTTCAGAGGGACACCGCTGCCTTCAGAAACAGCATGAAAGACATGGAAGTACCGAGAAACACAGCATCCAAAATCTCACATCCAGCAGAGAGTACCGAGAAGCAAACACCACAAACTCCATCCTTAAAGAGGAAACTGTTCGAGGTTTTTATCCTCGTGTTCACCTTCTGTTCATTGTTTGGCAATGTTATTTTTTCCATATATACCACATCTATATAGTAGCAATACCAATTCTTATGAATATTGTCAAGGTATGTTACTGATACTTGTGATGATCTATATTTAGGTATCAAGCACACAAGATTTTCCACCTTTAAAGTCCCTTAAATGTCTCTCAGAATCACCTACTGAAAGCAGGTACTACCATACAGTCGGCCATACTTGTGTCAATTGTCAAATTTGAATATTCAGTTGACTGTTTTTCCTAGGATAACACACACACACACTCTCTCTCTCTCTCCTCCCTACATATGTGCAGAAATGTTAAAGAAAATTCAAAAGACGTGTCGGACAAGCTGGTATGTCTATATGACAGAACTTGCTGTTTATTCATATATAGTAGCTGCTAAGATTTCTCATAATATTTTCCCTTATATTTTTGCTAGGCTTGTGATCGTCAGGGATGGGAAGAGAGTAAGGCCAAGAATAATACTGGTGAGTATCTGAAATCTGTACTTGAAGTTCCTCGGGATGTTAACATGAGGGAACCGGAAATTCTGTTTAATGTGGAAGATAATGGGAATGTTGAAAAGGCTGAAGCATATGCAAAGGATCTTGAAAATGTAAGTATCTGTTGTTTTAGCAGTAATTTATGTATGGTTTACTTAACAAAGGATCTAATCGAATCAAAACTCACTCTTAACTACTAGAGCTATCAATCACAAGGTTAAAAAAAATTGGTAGTTTTAAAAGCTTGCTGCAAGGCTTCTTTGGTTTTCTCTAGCAATGGAAGATGTTAATGTCCAGTAATCAAATTGTATGAAATGAAAATTTTATAAATGATCTCATAACATTTAAGTCTTCATCAGTGACAATTTTAGGATTTAACCTTGTAACTCAATTTTTTTTCGTCACATAAGGGAAGAAGAAGAAAACGTAGGGTTTGACTTTTGAGTAATGCCTATACAGATCGTAGCTTCCCTGTTGACTGGCGATGTAATTAATCCCTGTTTTGCAGTACTAATTATTCTCAATAGCATGCATATAATATAACAGTGGTTGCTGAGTAGTACCTCATTCAAGATTTGGAGCCTTTCACAATACTATATTTTATTTATTTAAAGCTTTTGTATTGTGATGGTGTCTGATTCATTTCAAATCATTAGGCAAACTGTTTATTTGTTAAGCCTTCCCCTGTATGCTACAAAAATGGGTGCCTCTGAATTGGGTCCCCCTCTATGGCATTTAAAATCATATTTCTATTTCTGAAATGCAGATGTGTAACATGCTGAGAAAGAAACACGGAGAAGCCAAAAAGTGATTGGTTCGCGAACAACAACGATATTTGATGCTTCACCATCCTTTCAGTTTTTCTTACATCTAACTCAATATCGCATTTGAAATTGCTTCACCTTAACAATTGGCAACATCCGCGTGGAGAGATGTCCAGACCATGACATGCGAAATGAAAGAAAGAAACATCATAGAGGTACTTTGATCTTCCCCTAAACACTTATTTCTCTATTGTAATGTAATGTAGTCGTATAAAAGTGGAATTAGGCTGACAGCAGAAACCATTCAAATTCGTTTAGTAGTTGATACTTGTGTCACTGGTGGTGCCAATATCTTACTACTTACTATTACTGTACGGTAACCCAAAATGAGAATAAAAGGAAGGAGATTTCACCCAAGAAATGTGAGATAGATAAATGAGATGAGACAATATTTGTAGTTCAAGTAGAGAGAGAGGTACATGGTAATGAATTGATTGCTTCATTGTAAATGGATGTAAGTTTAAAATGTGCAGTAATGACAATGGTAGGTATAACTAAAATATTCATTGGAATTTGATTCAGATGCAGAATAGTAATAGTAATAGTAAACATGGTGTCTCTTGTGTATCTTCTACAGGAATTGGAAGGGAGGTATTTGGTGCAGATGGATGGTAGGCTTGCTAATTCAAGGTAATCTAACATGCCTAAACTAAATGGTATGCATCATATCTTTATGTTGCTCAATTTCTTTTTTGGGCCCAATTAACCATCCCGGTTCTGTTTTCCAAACACGCCTTATCTTGTCATACGGGTGTAAACGAGCCGAATCGAGCCTCAATTTGGCCGGGCTCGAACGAACTTGTGCAACTAAGCTCAATTTTGACTCGATTCGCTTAACTTTCAATACAAAAATTCATCAAAAAGTAAAATAAATAAAATTGGGTCACTAAACGACCATGTTCGAGATCGGCTCGATTCGGTTTGTCTAATTTCGTTTTAAATATTTACAATTATCAAAGATATATAATTAATTAAATATTAAAGGCTTAAAGGCTCGAGCTCGTCTCGTTTATTAGACGAAATCTTGAGCTCAAATTCGGCTCAAACTCGATTATAACAAGTTTGAATAGAATATTTAAAGAATTGAGTTCGAGCAACTCGTTTGCAGCCCTACCTTATCGTACCTACCCAATCAAAACCAAACTTTCTTGTGAAAGTTTCCCAAACGGAATTTTCTCTCTTTTACATCTACGTCAACATTCTCTATTCCTCCCGTAATCAACTCGTGGAATCTTTGGAGGATGATCAATGTACATTTAAAGGCAGTTCATGTGTTCCGAATGTTATTGCTTTCAACCATGTCTTCGGGGTTCTCGCCCAAAAGGGGTGCTTCGGATTTCTATGTCCAACTTTTCTAGGATATATGCTCTTCTTCTACCACCATCACTCCTGATTGATATACGTTGACTACTTGATGAACTCATTTGCTGAAATGAGTCTCAAACACCCGAACCTCGTTGTTCTCGGCATGATGATGATTTAGAACAACGCTTTGAATCCTCTACATGTCCGAACCCAACAAACACATCATGTTCGTTGCTTCCCCAAAATCTCACCAACCCAAAAGTAACGAAAAATCTCACTAATCGCGCGTCGTGTGGGTAGTTTGGGAATTTTCCTATTAAAGGTGATTCGAAATTTTCACCAAATCTAATACCCACGAAAACCAAATTATTCCGAACTCTAGGATTAGAATGTTCTTGATATTTATTCCGAACTTTGAGAGTGTAAGGTCACGAATCTGAGTGTAATGTCGAGATTTCACACTTGAAGACCATGACAATGAATTCGGAAAACGTAGATGTAAACGACCTTAATATTATCAGGCTAGGTAAGTAGAATTTTCCTTCTCCATTTGAGAAACTTTGCTGTTAATCTGATTGAAGCCACCATCTCAATTTATCCCTCCAGAATCAGTGTCGTTGACGTCCTTCGATACGTATTTCAAGAGCATTTTTGCTTACAGTATTACACACGGGTATAATGTTATACAACCTAAGTATAATGTTATGCACATGAGTGTAATGTTATGACACATGAGTATAAATTAACCCCACGTTGTTGCAGATGAACTGGTATAATGTTAGACAACCTAACTATAATGTATACACATAAATAATGTTAGACAACCTAAGTGTAATGTTAGACATATAAATATGTTCTTAAATAAACATATCACAACAGGTGATAACACTTACAGTCATGAAAAAACTATTGGACCCCCGTAATGCTGCATATGCCCCCTCCAATTCTCTTTCGCCTTGCATATGCCCGACTTGACGACACGCTTCATCAAGGTTGTGAATGACCTAATCGTAGAATGATTGATTTGCGTATGTACCAGTTGCGTGGTACACGAATATCATAGCAACCACCACTAGGAAGTTGTATTTGAACTCGATCCCGCCATACGGGAACCTCCTGAACGACTCGATAACAACATTTATAGGGACCGAATAATGCTCATATCCGTGGGATCTCCACCACTCGCTCAGTTCATCAGATCTATCCGAGTTTTTTGTAACAAAAAGTATTTTCTCCTTTCCCGTAGATAGGCCCATTGTGGCTTCCACATCTTCGGAGTGGACCTCAATCTCTCTATTGTCGCTTAACCTCAACACAACTCGTGTGTCCACGTATGCTTCTACGAGCCACCGAGCGAGCTGTGAAGGTACCGTCCTGATCTGCAAGTGTAAGAGGCCCCCAAACCCCATCTCCTCAACGTCCTTTATTTGGGAGGGGTAAAGTTTTGATCCCGTTCAAAAACTTTTTAGGTGAACTCCGACGCTTCAGATTATCTTTCTCCTTCGGGACGGGGGTCTTATCTTGGCAGCACTAGTTCTCTTCTTTGGCTTTGACGTAGTTCTCTTCTTTGGCTTTGACGCGGCGACTTCATCCTTGAAGTCACTATCCCCTTTTTCACCAGTAAAAGCTTCCCTATTCCTCTTACCCCTCATTCTAGCTACTGTTGCAGCTATTGGGGCGATTTGTGCAAGAGGGACATTGCTTTTGGGTTGACGAGACTGTGGGGAAGCAACGGACAAGATTTGTTCGTTGGGTTCGGACATGTAGAGGATTTGTAGTGGAGTGTCCTCGTATATCTCTCTTAGCCTCAATGAGCATGGTGAGGCTTGGAAGGTCATCCTCGTCATGGTGACAGACGAGTTTTAGGGCGGTGTTGTAAGTGGCGAGGTCAACGTGGATGTTGGTCCATCATGCCAAGAACTGCGAGGTCTGGGTATTTGAGACACATTTCAGCAAACGAGTTCATCACCGCAGTCAACATATACCGATCATGGTAGAATGAAGGCATAGATCTCAAAAGTGTTGGACACAGAGGTCCGGAGCACTCCTTTGGGTGAGAAATGGCTCACGTGAGAAACTCATTGTTCTCAATCAAGACGATTAGAACCGTAAACTAACCGAAAAATCGAGTGAATTATAATCGTCAATAATTATAATTTACGGTTGCGATTATGGTTTCCATAATTTATAACTGAATGTGATCACCACTAATATTAGGAGAATTTTATACAATTTACTTTGAATAAAAATGATGTAACTAGAGTAGTTCACGGTTTGGTTTTGAGTCAATTCAGTTCAGTTTTAAGAAAATAAAAATTGAAATTCAACCGGTAGAATTCGGTTCAACTTAATTTTGAACATGGTGATTTTCAGTTCATTTTGGTTTTTTATAAACCAAATGTCATGAAATTCTCACATTTTAAACTATTTTGACTGATTATTTTTAACATATCAATTTTCGATTGGATTTTCCTTGAACTGATTTTTATAAATTTTTACATTTTAGCCCGATTTTGACTTATTATTTGACTTGTTTTCTATTGGCTCCATATTTTCAAGTCAAATTGATAAGGACCGATAACGTAAAAATGAGTCATATGTCCAAATCAACTGGTTTTGCCATTCAAAAAATTAAGGGAATTGACAAAAGTAGTTTCGTCTTTTCACATTTAAAATTAACATTTTCCATCCAAAAACTTAACCATGAAAAATATAAATGTAGTTAAATGACTCAAATCTTAATTTGGTGTAACTATGTAGAAAATTATATAAATTTTTTTTTAAAAATTACAATACATCAAACCTTAACTGGTCCAAAACCAAGGCGTCTCCGCAAATATAGTGAGACCCAGCCGTTGCGGTGTCCCCTTAGCACAGTTACGTGTATTTTTATCTTTACTAAAGAGAAATATACGGCAAATTATACATTCCTCCATATCTTCATTACAAGCCCTTCAGTTGTAAGGATACTTGACAGGTTCATGCTGTATAGCTTTTTGCACAAGTTCAGCTTGTTCCTTCACATGCACCTGAATGAAACCAGTCGCCGTGGCAGCCGATGGCGCGCGGCCAACGTATTTAACGTCTTCCACAGATCCTCTGCCCAGCGCTTTCATGGCAGTGCCAAGGCGAGGCGTAACGTAACTGTATGCACCCATGTTCATTGGCTCTTCCTGGCACCAAACTATTTCAGCATCTGGAAAATGTCACAGAAATTGAAGTGTTATGGTAAACTCAACCCCGTCAGACAAATTATGGCTCCTAACGAATGAAATGCGTGAAGAAAGCGATTGTAACGAGTTTTTGTTAGCTTATCAGGTAATGCTAGCTTGTAACAAGCAAAAAAATAACTATCTATTCTGGCTTCTAATGAATGAAACACTTGCACAGAGCAATTGCAACGAGTTTTTGTTAGTTTATTGGGTAATGCTAGCAAATAACAAGTAAGAAACTATCTATTCCAGCTCCTAATGAATGAAACACTTGCACAGAGCGATTGCAACAAGTTTTTGTCAGCTTATAGGGTACTGCTAGTTAGTAACAATTAAAATGATCTATCTAGATGACCTCCACGTGAGTGCGGTGCCAACATTACCACTCGTCTCACAACCAAGCTCGCAGGGCTTCCCTAAACTTCCATCTGAACGGAATCCTCGGAACAGTGACATTCAAACCTGGGATTTCTGCAAGTCTGTGGGTTTTACCAGTCAAGCGACCGACTCTGAAGCGATCCAATCTTTTGAAGCTATTGAGATCAAGAATCTGAACAAGCTTTCCTCAAAACGTGAGATGCCTGTTATTTTCTTTCCTATTTTCTTTTTTCGTGTTCTTTTTTTTCTTCTACCTTTATTCTAAGGTTTGTCTGTACCTTCTACGCTCTGTTTTTTCCTTCTTGGGAATTTAGAGCGTTTTTCTTTTTTCAATAAAATTTCTCCTATTGCTGAGCAAAAAAAAATGATATATCTATTCTAGCTCCTAATGAATGAAACACTTGCACAGAGCGATTACAACGAGCTTCTGTTAGTTGATCGGGTAATGCTAGCAACTAACAAGCAAAAAAAAACTATCTAATATGGCTTCTAATGAATGAAACACTTGCACATAGCGATTGCAACAAGTTTTTGATAGCTTATCGGTAATGCTAGCAAATGACAAGTAAAAAAAAACTATTTATGATAGCTTCTAATGGATGGAACAATTGCAGAAAGTGATTGTAACGAGTTTGTGTTAGCTTATCGTGTAATGGTAGCAAGTAACAAGTAAAAAAACTATCTATTCTAGCTCCTAATGAAGGGAACACTTGCATTGAGCTGTTGTAATGAGTTTTTGTTAGCTTATCGGATAATGGTAGGAAGTAATGTATGGTGCATACTTGGATATCGCTTGAGCTCCCGCTGGATGAGGTCGAAAGGGAAAGGACAAAGTTGTTCCACCCTGCATATCGCAACATCGTTTGCGTTTTTCTTGCGTTGCTCCTCATCAAGCTCATAATACACCTGTAAACATAGTAAGTTACTTAGTACTGATATCAAGATGTATAATGTGGAAACAATAACCAGTTTTCAAGTTACAATAACTTAGTTGAATTTGAAGTTAAATGGAAACTATACCATGTTAGGTCCTACCTTGATAATAGTCAGGATAATTGCAAAAGCTCGTCGAGTATTATCCGACTTTTGGAAGAAATACCCACGAACTATGATAATTGCAAAAATTATCCGCCAACTATCAATTTTTTACACCACTGATGACATTGGTACAATTGAAGTGAAAAGATGAAATATCCCCGAAAATAATAAAAACAACACGTGGGTGTCATTATTACATAACTATACGTTTTTTTTTCAAAAAAGATGATTAAAATGCTGAAGTCAACTATTCTCTTTAGGGAAACCCGTCATTTTGGGAAAAAAAGCGTGACTGAATGAGCGGTGTTTTGGCGGATTTTGTGCATACCTTGCCCGAGCAAAGGACCAGGCGTCTTATACCCTCCTCAAGATCAGAGTGGTCGTTCTGGTCCTTAATAAGGCGCTTGAATCTTGTCCCCTGCTTGTCAAAACCTGGATGGCCTTGTACATCGTCGAACTCGGAGAGATTTGACTTGCAGTCCTTATGCCGGAGTAGGTTCTTAGGAGCCATCACTATAAGAGGCTTGCGAAAGTCCCGGTGTATCTGAAAGTTTGTGATGTACAACATCAACGAGATGCAGCTATAATGAATGTTAATGAGTAATTTGCAACACAAGTAATTGCACTAACCTGGCGCCGCAAAACATGGAAGTAATTGGCTGGAGTTGTGACATTCACAACCTGCCAATTGCATTCCTGAATTTGCTTACGGAGAGTTGGGTCCATCTCAGGAATTACGTAAGGGTTTTCATCACTCATCTGTCATGACATATGATTATAGGTTTACTTTGATCCTCTGCTGCAAGATATCAAAATGTGCTTTAAGTACCTGTAGGAATCGCTCGAGTCGTGCACTGGAGTGTTCAGGACCCTGGCCGTCATAACCATGAGGAAGCAGCACGACGAGGCCAGTTTGACGCAGCCATTTCGACTCCCCGCTGCTCAAGAACTGATCAAATATGACCTGAGCACCATTTGCAAAATCACCAAATTGGGCCTCCCAGATGACTAGTGAATTTGGGTTTTCCATAGAGTATCCCAACTCAAATCCAAGAACTCCAAACTCGGAAAGTGAGCTGTAAACCAAAAAAAACATTGTGCATTTCAAAAATGAATCTTACATGATCAAAGAATCACATAACTACAGTTTCACTACTGTACAAGAGAAGTTTCCACAATGCTTTACATAATTTGGCCAAATATAATTGACTCCATTACTAAAATGTCAACATTACTAGTTGGGTTTGTTCATTGCTTTTATGCATATCCATTTTTTCTTATTCATGTGGGTTTATATCACTTGTTCTCATGCTTCAACATGTGTGCTTATTTCCCTCATGCTTCTACGCATGGGTTTTACTTCAACACTGTTTTTACATGTAAGAATGTTATTCTACATGTGGGCAATAACAATAGGGATGACAAAAATCTCCAAACCCGGCAAAGAGTCGGTATCGGGGTGGGGACAGAATCACGAAATCCATCTTGTTGTCATCCCTACACGACATGACTAAATTTTTACATGTGTTAAACTCCACAGGGTCGGATGCACGGGAAACTCACAAGCATAAGCCCAAATCGAAGAGATGAACTCTAATAATATCTTATAGACAATGTGAAGTGTTCTGAGAAGATTACCAAGATTATCATAATATTACCTGTTGCTGACGGTAAACAACTCCTCATTCTGGTTCATCATAACATGATCCAGTGGGCAATATTTCTCTCCTGTTTCCTGATCATGAACCACAGAGTGACGATGACTAAATGTACCTCTTTCAACATCTTGACCGCTCAACCTAACATGGTTGCCTTCAACCAGCAATGTGGCAAAAGCAAGTGCTTCCCCAACTGCCCAGTCAATGCCTTCCCCGGTTTCGATCATTTGTGCTCTTTGTTCATAAACCTTCTTCACAGCTCGGTGAGCCTTAAAATCCTCTGGAAGAGTTGTGATTGCTTTGCCAACATTCTTCAAGATCTCAGGTTTCACTCTAAATGAACATGGAAGTAACAAGTTCAGTAAAAATATGAAGAAATCAATAGTAGCTAAGAAGAAAGTGAATAATGATGGTAATACCCGGTATTTTGGATTCGTGAGAGTTGTTCTGGTGATTTGAGGCCTGCCCAATAAGCTGAAAGCCAATCCCTTTTCTTTGGAATATAGTCTTTGCTGGCTAAAAACTCTTCACTGAGGATTGAGTTGACCTTGTTGTGTATTTTATCTGTGTCCACTTTTGTCACCTGTCCTGTTTCTAATAGCTTTTGTTGGTAGACCTGAAGAGCTGAGGGATGGTTTCTAATGACCTGTGTTCATCCCCATCATGTCAACAACATGATCAGTGTTAATGCATTCATGTCACATTGAAAAATTCACATTTTCGTCGAAAAGACTATACGTGTGGATTATGAGCCTCTGGGTCGAAACTGGATAACATAGAGGGTACGTTAAATCCAACACTGAATGTTAGAATCTTGACTGGCCTAAAAGCTCATACTTGTTATCTAAGCTGGTCTTTTGAATTACATATTTTCGATGTGTGACGTTTTCACCTCCTCGTGTGCAGGTTGGGTAACACATTGGATACACTCCACATGAACCATATGACTTTGACCCAAAATAGCATGACATAGAAGGGTGTAGTTGCGATATGGACCAAACTCTAATACCATATTAGAAAGCCAACCCGCCTAAAAGCTCAACGTTATAGAAGGATGCCCAAAGTTGTTGTTTAAACTAGTCTCACACTCGTACCAAAGTTGTTGTTCATAGACACATTATGTTGTTGTTTAAACTAGTCTCACACTCATAACATTCGGGTTCATAGACACATTAAATAAAACACAAAACCAGAATGAACTTTTGTCAGTGAAGTACTCATAATTTGAAAGAAAAGTAAGTTCTTGAGATGGAAAACATAAAGTGAAAAAATTCGAACCTTGTACATTTTAGGCTGTGTGAAAGATGGCTCATCAATCTCATTATGCCCAAAACGTCGATAGCACACCAAGTCAACCACAACATCAGAATGGAAAGTCTGGCGCCACTCAGCAGCAAGCTCACACACATGAGCAACAGCCTCCACATCATCCCCATTTACATGGAAAATAGGCCCATTCAAGGCTTTGGCCACATCAGTGCAATACTGTGAAGACCTGCCAGACCTCGGATCAGTTGTGAATGCCACTTGGTTGTTGACCACAATGTGTATAGTCCCTCCGGTGGTGTAATTTGGGAGAGCACTCAAGTGAAGGGTCTCATAGACCACACCTTGTCCTGCAAAGCTCCCATCTCCATGAATCAAAACTCCCATGTTTTTTGTCCTGGAAACATCATTAGAGTAGTATTGCTTTGCTCTCGTCTTTCCAACGACAACTGGGTCGACAGCTTCCAAGTGACTAGGATTAGCAACGAGCGAGAGATGTATTCTCCTGCCTCCTCGAGTTGGCCTGTCGTAGGAAGTTCCTAAATGGTACTTAACATCACCGCTTCCCGTGTAGAGCCCGACTTCATCAACAGGTTTAGTGCCTCCACTGAATTCACTGAATATTTCGCGTATTGGCTTCCTAACAACATTTCCAAGAACATTCAACCTCCCTCTATGAGGCATTCCAATGACAATGCTCTCAACCCCGAGATCCGATGCTCTATCAAACATCTCCTTCATGCCAGGGATCAGAGTCTCCCCACCTTCAAGACCAAACCTCTTTGCTGTTGTCCACTTTGCAGCCAAGAAACTCTCAAACTGTGTACTCCATATCAACCTATCAAGAATCACCTCCCGTCGTTGCCGACTGTATTGCACCGGAGCTGGAGTTTCAATCCTGTCTCTCAACCAGTTACATTTTTCACGGTCTGGAATGTGCATGTACTCATAACCAATGCTTCCACAATATGCCTGCTCGAGCCTGGTGAGTATAGACCTAAGGGTCTGCACGGGGCGGTTCTCTGATAAAAAACCAGACATCCTCCACACCCCTATAAAGAACTCTCTGTCGAGATCAGCCTCGGTGAACCCATGAGCAAAAAGGTCTAAATCATCAGGGATTCGTCGCTCTTCCAGACCCAATGGGTCTAGTTTGGCTTTCATGTGGCCATTAACCTGGTAAGCCCTCACAAGCAGCAACAAACGCATACTCTCTTGAATTGTTTGGCCAGAGATTCCAGGAGAAGTAGCTGCTTGACCCACAAAATTTCTAAAGAAATTGTCCCACGACTCGTCAACACTATTCGGGTCAGCTTCCCAAACCCTTTGAAGCTCCTCCAGGTACACACTACTGGTCCCGTCTAAGAAGCTATCACTTAACCTAGAGAGTGGCACGGGATGAGGGACAGGCGCAGATTGAGCCTTTGGTTTACAGATTGTGGTTTGGAAACATCGATTCTGTGAATGAAGAACTCGTGTTCTTGTTCCAATTCTCTTAACAGCAAGCTTTGCTACACTAGAGCCAGCTCTAAACCACCTCATAGCCATACACACTAGAACAACAAATTAACAGTAACGAAATATAGTTGCACCTTAATAATCACAAAAAAACCATAGCTTCTAAATCTGAAACACTCAATCCAAGGGAACAAAATAGTAGATCATGAAACTAAAGCTTCCATAAACTTTCTTCACATCCAATTTCTTATCCAATATGTTGCCCACTGAAATCCCCAATCATAATTTTCTTCTCAAATTTTACCCATTAATTCAAAAATCAGAATTGAGAATGATTTCGAATTTGTTTATGACAAAAGAAAGCATAACGGCTTAGATTGTAACCAGCAACTTCATGCTTATTACAAGAGATCCTCTGACACTTCACCCCCACGACCCTTTTGTTACAAATCAACAGTCCATTAATATGATAAAACTAGTCAAATCTGTTTGGTTGCTGAGAAAATGAAGTAAAATTGCAAGCTCTGAATCATATTGTCACCAAAACAACCATTTGTTACCTATTTTTTCCGTAGATCTTGAGAATGAGAGTAATTAAGTAGAAACAGTGTTTCAAGATCGGGAAGGAGCTGACCAGAGATGCGATTCTCCGACGATCGATCGGCGGCGAAGGTTCTGGCGCCAAGTGGACGGCGATGGGTGGAGGAGGGTCTGGAAGGGACGAGAAGGCGCGAGAGTTAAATGTACAGAAATAGGCCGGGTTCGCTTCAGCCCAGGCCTGTCATCTGGGGGTAATTACGTAATTTAGCATATGAATATCATCTAGATTCTACTTGGTAATTCCGTAAATGTTTTTTATAACAAAATAGAGAGGAACAAGCAAAAAGTGCAATAAATTTGATCCCCTTGAACACAAATTAATATATACTAGGGTGTAGCTCCGTGCGATACGCGGATATATTTATAAAATTTTATTTAATTAAATTATTTAATATAGCGAAATGAAAATAATTGATAATTTATGTAATAAAATGAAATGAAGTACAATAACCAAACTAATCCAAAATGTAATTTGTAACATATTTTGAACTTGTGTAAATAAAGTGAATGATAATTTGAAGACGTTATCAATT
>JAYMTP010004490.1:0-14850 GCA_036897365.1 Geranium brycei
TGAATGCCGATACTTTCCTTGTTGCGCTCTGCCTTCTGCGCGTAGAATGTTGCAGAGAATGTCTTCGACATTTCGTACAACATTTCCTGTTGCCTAAAAGATGAGCCAAAATGAATGTAATAACAACGCTCCTATATATATATATATATATATATAGAGAGAGAGAGAGAGAGAGAGAGAGAGTTCGAACTGGTGAAACTTTTGCGTCTAAGTATGAAATGTTTTAGACCTGGAAAAACACCACGGGTCAATTTTGTGGAACACGTGTCACGCGCTGGGATAACAGACGCGCAATTTAACGCCTGAAATTAATTCGGACGGTTCGGACATTCAACTTAATTTGTACTTGAGTGTATATTCTTATATATATAATCCAAATTGACCCATGAATATATAAATGAGTGTGTGGGAAGTTATCACTTGAGAGAGAGAGAAGGGAGGGCATTGGGTAGTGGGACACACGTGAGGTGCTCTGTACAAAAATGGTACTTTTCGAGGTAACAACGATGTTGATTAAGGTTCCACGAGTATGGTCGACATACAAACACGCCTCGATCGGTCTCAGCCTTCAACCTCGTTTCTTGCACTTTCTTTCTTTCTTCTTCTTCTTCACTTGTCTTTAATTTCTGTGAGAAAGAAGTGTCACTGCTCATTTGCAGAGCCAAGTAATAGAAGAGTGGGAGTGAGGTTCAACAAGTGTGTGTCAACTGTGGAGCAATAAACCATAGTTTTCAACTTCACCACTCCCCAAATATCCTTTTTTTTTCACTCGAGGAATGATGGAAGGGGAAATCACATTTTGCCACCCATTTAAAAACAATTAGTATTTTAAACTTATAAATGATATACTTTGTTATCCTTAATTAAATTTTGGTAAAAATTGGATGAAAATTTCAACAACAACAAAATTCTCTTAATTACAAAAATACCCTCTCATAATAAAAATGATGTCATCTCACGTCGAGTTGTAGTCGGTTATGTAATTGAGCTTTCAAATTTATCAAAAAACCCAATTTTCATTAGTTTTAGTTGTAAATTTTGTTCATCGTATAGTTGATCTGTGATAGATTCTGCATAAAAATATTTAAGGACTAAACTACATCTCCAAGGCAACGGAACGGAACGGAAACAAACCATTTTGCCCTTATTCTCATTCTGAGGATCCCCAAATCAATTTGGAGTCCATATCCATCAACTGATGTGTGTTTTCACCAAGCACATTCCTAATTGTGTTCAGGGTCTCCAGTGTTATCAGTTTTGCCTTTTCAGAGTCTATACCCATCTTAAGTGTATATTAAGTGTTCACTTTTGAATATGAGAATAACTAAGTCGAATTTGGCCATAATTAAGTATGGTTATATGTAGTTTTGCTTAAGAATATGGTGCACTAATTCTACATGATATCCTCCATGAAGAAGAAGAGAAGCAATTTAAGAGCAAAAGGTTAAATTTACATTAGAAACAATATGAGAAATTACTGCAGTCATTGCTTAAATGTTTCCTTGAATCAGACAAAATATTAGAATCACTCCCAAATCATAATTGTTTTATGGAAAATTAAGACATAAATATGTTCTTGTACCTAATGCACCTTCAATTATAACTATTATGAGGTTGTTCTTTAAGGTTTCAGTGGCTTAGTATCAGCATTAATAATTGCAACGGGACATGAGCTTTATATTCAAAACATAACATATACTTAAAGATAAACAAATACCAGTGTTGTAAATGGCGGCCGTTATGAGCCGGTTTCGTACTAATTTGAGTTTATTTTGGACCAATTTGGGTCGGTTATGTCCAAACTAATTAATTTTTTTAAAAGAAAAATTAAAAATATTATAACTTGTAGCATAATATGTATTTTTATTACATATGTAAATCAATTTATATTAAAAAAAACTAAAAATACAAAAATAAAAATTCTCCGTGGCTCCGCCATCATAGGGTCGTGACAAATACTCGGATGAGATTGTGATGGACCCAACCATCACTGTGTCAATTTAATCACAGCTCCAATATATATATATATATAATTGCACGCTCAGTGCGGATCGAACCTTGGTTTTGACCACAAATTTTAAACAACTACCACTTCACTATTTAGGGTTGATGTTAGGAACCCTATTTTTTACTTAGTATCATAAGAGAAGAGATAGTTGCAGCCAAGTGCACCACTGAAGCATGCTTTGTGCATAAATACTCGTGATATATTTTTACAGCATGATAGTTCACCTAAAAATTTAATTTGTATTTTACACACACAAGTACACCAAACATTTTGTTTAAATATGTTAAGTTAACGAAAATAAGAATTTTAGGTGAGTTAACAAGTTAAAAATTATTAAGTGTACTTATGTACAAAATATGTTTCGTTAGGTGTATTTTACTACAATTATCCATTACTATAATGAGCATGTCTAAAACAAACAAATACATGTTTGTGTGTTTTGAATTTTAGATGTCAGTATAAATAATAAATTACACACTTTCTTGAAAGGGGGCACTCCAGTTATTTAAGATACACTTTGTTAAAAGAGGTTGTTGGTTAGAATTTTATTGAGTAGATGAAATGGAGAGAAATTTTGGGTAGAATAAAAAAATAATATTAAAAATACATATTCGATACGGAGGAGAATGAGCTCCTCAATGTTGCCATCCTTACACCAAAACTTATCGAGATATAAATAAAACTCCAAAGCAAAATTATAATTGCCAATGGAATTTTTTTGTAACTCTTCTCAAGAACAAAACCAATTATGATGATTTTCATTAGTAAAAAATACATATAACTTATACATTCTACAATCAGCATCAGTTCTCACTCTCTAACTCTTCCTTCTCAAGATACAACTGAAGAACTTGCTCGGCCACAAATACACATTTTCTACACAAAATTTCTATTCCAGGCCAAACCTACCTTCCCCGCTTCACCTTTTCGCTACGAGCGCGAAGAAAAAAACGATCGACTCAAAGCTCTAGCCGCAGTCGCCTCATTTCAGCTCGAAAAGTGGGGCTGGAAGTTAATGTCCTGCGAGCGAGGCTCCTTATGTCCTCCCTCGAACAATTTCTCGAGATGTGAACTAGCTCCCACAGAGCGCCTCCGCTGATCAAGTCCTTGGCGTTTACTTCTGCAATGGTGTGCATAATGGGTTAGAAGAAAACGGGGTCGGATGGAGATTTTAATAAGTTCATTAAGTGAAAACGAGATTTGATTGGATGAAATTACCATGCTGCGCTAAGTGGCAAAGGGCGAGCTCTATGTGACGCCTGATCAGTGCTGCTTCGTTGTTGGCGTTGTGTACTATCCATGGAAGTGCACCGTCTTCTATCAGAAGAGATATGCCGTTTTTCTTTCCTGCTGGCGAGAAATCACGTTATTACAATATACAATACACATAAGGAAAAGGGTCGAGAAACGTTCAGGTAAAAAAGTCGTAAAACACAAAATTCACTCTTTTTGGGCCATCAACAAATGATTATCCACCAAAATTTGACTCTCTTTCGTGGGGTCGTAAAAGAAGTATATATCAGTCGTCAAGTAATGTAATTTTTTTACGGGAAAATATGCAAACCTTGAGTAGAGGCACGAGACTCGCATTTTGCAAAATTTGCAATCCCTCGAGCAACCTGGGAAAGAACATCAGGATGTCCACATTTCACCATCGCTAGCAAGGCCTTGATACCACCTTCAGATCTCAGCTTCGTTTGCAGCTTATCTGGTAACATCGATGAAGTTCGCTTTATATATCTTTTTGGCACATAAATGAAATATTCCAATATGCATAAAAACAAGGGAAAATAACAAAACCATGGTGTATGCTATCACACTTTTGTAAGAGGGTGTTGTGTACTTTGTTAATAGCAAAAATGTGTTGTAAACTTTGATTTTTTGTGCAAAATGTGTATTTGTACAAAAATGACAAAATTGCCCTTAAATTAAGAAAAAGAATTAAAAAATAATATTTTAAAAAGTTTTTTCTGAAAATATCTTTTAACTAAAATCTATATAATCAATTTTTATAATTAAATTAAATTATTTTATAAAAATATTAATTTTTAATTTTGGAGGCAATTTCGTCATTGTTGTGATATATAGTATACAACATGTTTTTGCCATTTTCCCTAAACAAAATGCTATGAAAGTAAAATGCAGTGTACCGTTGCCGCAGAGGTTAGCGATAGCTCCGGCAACCATGCGTAGGGTTTGGATATCCTCGGCATCAGCAGCCGTCATTGATAAGAGACTAATGCCCCCTTGAGCCACTATAAGTTCTTGATTTGCTTCTGCAATTCAACGCCATATACGGAAATAAAGATTATGAATTTTGATTTAAGAATAAACGTCTCCGGCCCTGAAAGATAAAGAAAAGAAAAGGGCAAACTTTCACCATTCATTGCGAGATTAGCAATTGCCCCAGCTGCTACTCTGCGCACGGTTTCATCCTCGAATCTTCTGAGAAGCATCAGCAACGATCTAAGACCGCCCGCTTCAACAATTTTTTGCTGGTTCCCTTCTGCTTATTACACGGCAAGTACATAAAAATACATGTCAATGTTAATATTATAATCCAATATTATGCAGTAGCTAAAACTGCATAAAACGGGGGAGAAATGCTTCCAGAAACCAACTAGTAAAGAATAATGTGAAGCGCTGTAGCAGCTTTTAAAATGTGTCTCCACAGGCATAAATTTCAACATTTTGCTCTAGGAAGCTCCCGTGCAACAACCATAATTTACTGTGGGTTTCCGGTCTTTTTGTATGTAGCCTTATGCTAGACATAAAATTTTAAGTTTTTGGATGGAAAATGTTATTTTTGAAAGTAAAAAGACAAAAATACCCTTTGTCAGTTTTGGGTACCGGCCGGCCTCACCCTCCTCCGATGAACCTGACCTCCATCCCGAGTCCACACCGTCCCAAGCCAACCACTGCCTCTATGTTTGAACCATTCCTACTTTCCCAAGCCGTCTGTCTCATCGACGAACCCAAGGGTATTTTTGTCCTTTCACTTTCAAAATTAACATTTCTCATCCAAAAATTTAACTTGTGCGAATTTATGAAACTTGGGTGTATCTTAAAAAGCCAACACTTAGTTCTTTTTTTGCTCGGCGAATAATAAAATTTATTGAAAGAGAAAATACAGGGGAACCTGCTCAAGCTTCCAAGGCGGAAGCAAGAACTGGAAGATTACATTGTGCAATCCAAAAGTATGAAAGAAAAATGAAGAGGCTCCTCAGGAAATTCCAGAAGCAGCCGCATTGATTTTCCTGATAATTATCTCTGAGTGAGGGTTGGGTGTAGCTAAAGTGGAAAAGGTGTATAGTTTGGTGCAGCTAAATGTACTACTTACTAAAATTTAGTAACAAAAATGATATATGTTCATGGTCCTTCTCAGTCAACTTCTGAAGAGCAAAACATGAAATGATGACTAACAACTGGTTTGCACAAGCATGACAGTGCCAAGCCAAATAAATTCATTACGTCGATAATGTTAGGTTTTACTTATAGAAAGACGGCGAAATCTCCAGGGAAAGATAAGAACATGCAAATGTGGAAGAATATAAAAGAACCTAATAATGAGGTTTCAAGAAAAAGATGAGCTACCTTCTGCTGCTAGGTTGGCTACGACTTTTACAGCATGAATCCGCACGTTGGCATCTTCTGACTCGAGCAACGACAAGATCTTTTGCAACCCAACTGTAAAAAGGATGACTTGTTCAAAAATATCTGGATATAGAAATGTGAATAAACGGGCATTAATTTATATTACCTTGTTCAGAGAGCGTGGCAATGGAACCGTTTTGTCCATTCCCGGTATCCTTCAGTTGAGAATGCCTCATTTGAGACATGAGAGAATCAAGAGCGGTAAAAGCATTTCCAGACTCACTTCTGTCAAGACCCCTTCTCATCTGTAGACAAAAAATTCAAAATTACGTTTACATTTATAGATGGATTGAGACATCAAGGGTCCTTGACTTTTCGAATTCTCACACTAGTCCTTGAACTTTGAGAGAGGCTGTCTCAAATCCAACACACCGCCACAGGCAGTGTTCTAAAAATCCCTGATTAATCCTTCAATCCGATTTATTTTCCGATTAGTCCCCAAAAGGCCCTCTTTGCCCGACTAGCGCCTAGTGTTTTTTAGAACTAGCAATTTTTAGAACACTGGACACGAGTAATATAAACCTTCATCTGGGAAGACTTAGAGTAAACACGGCGAACACTTTTAACCATGCAAAACTTATTCACATACCGAGGAAGCTTCTTGTGTAGTTAACTGCATCAACTGACTCCTCAGAATTATTATTTCTTCTTCAAGCTTCTTCTTCTCACGAGTTTCGTCCTCCAAAATTTTGTGAAGCCTTAAAGTCTCTGAATCACCACCTGCCTAGTACACCGAAACAACTTTTTGTAAATCACCAATCCGTGATTAAATTTGAAAGGAAAAGAAAGCTCAATAAAACAACACCTCTGACTGTGTATAATAACTTTGCTGACGCTTAAGATTGTTGACCTCCTCTTCAGCTGCCTGTCTACGATTTGTTTCACTCTCGAGCAACTTTTTTAAATCTGCAACTTCTTCTGAAACCAAAACTCCATTGCCCGTGAAGCCATTACGTTCAAGCTGCTGCTGATTTGCTACAAACTTCTCTTCTAGTTTCATAACTGATTCCATATAATCCATCTGGCATTTTCGCCTCTCTTTCTGTAAGAATAACATTGAGATTATGAATATAGCGCGTAAAAAAATATGAAATGAATAAAAAGTATTGAGTACGACAGTTGAGAACTAACCTCCAAGGCGTCTGCGAAGCTCAGTTCAACCTCAGAGACACGATTCTGTGCTTGTAAATTTATTTTTTCAATTTCATCGTCGAAAGCTTTCTGTTGTCTTTCATTTTCCGCAATGAGCTTGTCCAACTGAATTTCAAGCCTTCTAGACAAACTTTTGTAATCGAATTCTTCCTTTATTTTCAACATATTTTCAACCTTCATAGCCTGTGAAATACAAAACAATATTGAATACTCATTTAAACGAGTCATTATTTTATTTAAATGATACTAATTTTTTACATATGTATGAGAAAATTATAGTTGCTAATAAAATAAAGGGAGCTTTCTTTGAAAATGCATTTGGAAAAAGAAATTCTACCAACAGTTGTGCTTCATCTTTATTAACTTTTAAAAAAATCAAATGAACTAACCCTTTGTCCAAACAATATAGTACTTGAAGTTTCTCCGCGATGGCGCGGGGATGGACCGATAGTTACTATTAGTGAAGTTCTCGCTGTACCTACAACACATTATACAGAAGTCAAACATTTAGAAACGCGATGATTACTTGAATTACGTCCAATTCAAGGAAAAGAAATATTTTTAAGAAAATTTGTAAGGATAAATATTGCCATTCGTGTGAGAGTAAGTCAGAGTGCGAGTAACTGAATCAAAAAAATTTAAAAGTAATAAATTAATAATAGTGCCTCACCTCCAAATGAATCTCTAAGCAACCTTGTAAGCTTGGAATCTCGAATTGGAACGTGCGAACTATTCTCAGCTAGTGCGTTTATACATTTTCCCAATGCACTTAATGAGAGGTTGATGGATTTAGCTTCCTCCAATGTGTGTCCCTCACTTCCTGCCAGTAGAAGCAAGCAAGACAATTTACATAATTTGGGCAATTAAATCACTAAACAAATCGGAATCAAAAAAATGTAACTATCCATTTTTTATTTTTAAGTAATGCCCTCGAGACTTGAAAACTCTCAACTGGTATAATATTTTCTGGATAGGTCCATTCAAGGAGATCAGAGTTCTAAAAATCAGGATTGAGGAGAACTCGGTGAGGCCAAAAATAAGGAGTTCTGAGAACTCGGGAAAATCGGTAAAACTTGTTTTGCATTAAATAAATATTATATATACAACACAATTCACATGAAAGACAAAAATAACAATATTTTAATAAAATAAGATACTTTCAAACAACTTAATAGATTAAAACGAAAGCACAAATTATAGAACAATTTCAAATCATATGTAAAAAATAAAAATAATATTTGACTAGGCTTGACCGAGTTGACCAAGTGAAAACTCAGTAAAACTGAACCACCGAGGATGTGTTCCAAAACTCGGCCAACTAAATTTTACCAAGTTTTCGGGGAGAAATCAAGGAGAGCTTGAGATTTTTCGAACACTTAAGGAGATAATATCCACATTTTAGCGTTCAAGAATCTTGAGACGAATCATACATAGGGTTGTCTTATGAACACGTAAGTATGGTATTTACCTGACTTGTGAATACGCTCGGAACCTGCTAGATCTACCACAACCAGCTTGCTTTTCCGAACAAGTGGCTTAGAAGGTTTGACTAAATGAGAAGAGTTGTCATTTTCACTTGAAGGGTCATCTTCTCGTCCCGTGACAGACCTCTTAACATGTACCTGTACTAAGGAGTTAAGTGTATCAATTTTCACTTAATATATAATAAAAATATAAGCAACTACTGCAGGTATTCACCATCAATAGAGCATGACTACGTGACGATTCAGTATTCAACTTGGTATTAGCGGCAATGCGATGAGCTTCCCCTATTCTTAGCAACTCCATAAAACTCCTTTGATCCCTTACATCTACAATGGTTGCTCCGGGTAATGAAACATCACCGGTTTTTGGATCTTCGACAATCGAAATATTATCATTTGCCGGATCAAGAAGATCTTGGATTGTCTCCATATATAACTACACGTTCTCAAGAAAAAAAAGTGTGTGAGCTCAAACATTAAGAATTCACGGAAAAATGTTAAACAAAAGTAAACGTATAAGGTTGTGCCTCACAAACCTGCAGGTAGGAGACCGAGATAGAATCAGTCTCGGGAGACATATCTGCTAAAATATCCTCCATTGATCGAACCATGATTCCTCGAGAAGACGTATCTTCATCTCCCAATTTTCCGAGCGTAAAAGTTTTCCCCGTTCCAGTCTGTCCATAGGCCATCACAGTCCCGTTGTAACCATCAAGAACACTCTACAAGATCATAAATGCATTTGTCATATGAAGGAGACCGATAGACAATGTTTAAGGTAATTCAACAACATAGTTGCATAACTCAGCCACGTGAAGAAAACATCAATAAAACATCATTAAGCTCAGTGTCACCGAGTTTTAAAACTCATTCTCGGTAGTTCAATTTTACTGAGTTCTTACTCTATCAACGTTGGCCAAATTTTATTTTTATTTGACCTATGCTTTGAAACTGTTCTATAATTTGTGCTTTTGTTTTAACGTATAAAGTTGTTTGAAAGTATCTTATTTACTAAAATGTTGTAATCTTTGTCTTTCATATGAATTATATATGTATATTTATTTAATACAAAACGTGTTTTGCCGATTTCTACCCGAGTTTTCAAAACTCCTTTTTTGTCTTGCCAAGTTCTACTCAGTGCCGAGTTTTACATATATAACATTGATTAAGCTTAAGTGTAAGAGCATTATTATAACTAACCTCCACAACAGGCTTTGCGACAACTTCATAGACACGTTTCTGGGATGCAAATTCAGTAAGGACCTCATCGAATTCGTAAGTATCCAAATCCCAATTGTTTTTCCTGAGCTTCAACCTTTTAAGCTGAGGTAGAGCAGAACCAAAAACGATCAGTGGCAGCACGATCAAAGATACTTCAAAAATCCTACATATAACAAGTATAAGAAAACCGAGATCACCTCGGGCTGTAGCTCTACACAGTCGGCAAAATCTGCATCTGCGGCCATCTCTTCCGAATTTCGGGGGCGCAACCTTACAGCAACTCGAACCCTTCCCGGAACTGCATATTTCCCATAGAAGACAGTAACACAAGTTCACGATTTTGTAACACCACTTGACATAACAATAAAGGAGGTTGCATGATACCATTAAACTAAGAACCCACTTCAAACACCAAATATATAGTTCATAGAACATCGTTACCTCAAAAATGAATAAATAAATAACCTAACATTCTATATCACAAGGTTCTAAAACTCGGGATTGGGGAGAACTCGGTGAGGCAAAAAATAAGGAGTTTTGAGAACTCGGCAAAACTTATATTGTATTAAATGAATATTAGATATACGTATATTCATATATAATTCACATGGAAGACAAAAAATACAATAGTTTAGTAACATAAGATACTTTCAACTTCCTAAGTTAAAATAAAAGCACAAATTATATGACAGTTTCAAAACACATATGCAAAAATAAAAAACAAATAAATAAAAAAATTGACCAACTTTGACCTACTGAGAACTGGCAACATTGAACTGCATTACTCAATTTGGCAATCCAATCTGATGCTTTTTGCTAGTGTAAGTCCATAAACACTAAAACCGAAACATGTTAACAAAAGACAGGACACAGAGCTAGAAACACACTTCATATACACACAACAAGTACATACAAACCCTTGGAACCCACAAAATTTCAGGTAGAGCAGATCATGATTTCGAAATGCTACTTCTAAACACAATGTCACACACCAAAACCAAAACCAATCAGACCCAAAATCCAGAAATGCACCAATCTCAAACTCAATTACAAAAAAAAAAACATAAATAAATCAACAAACAAACACCCAGATCCCTAATCGACAGAGCTGAAATCAAACATAAACACAATAAAAAGGCACAACCCACCAAAATTAAAGCAAAAAAATCGATGAAAACGGAGGGAAATTGTTTATCAGACCTCCGTCGTCGAATCTGGCGGCGGAGAGAGAAGCAGGGGAGCTCCGGCGGATTGAGGATCCGGCAGCCTTGGACCTGAACGAGGAGGTTCGGAGGTTCGAGCCCTTCTGAGTCCCATTGCGGTACGAGGAAGCCATCGAGCCGCCGCGTCGAGTCTCAATCTCTCTCTCGCTCTGAATTCGAAATTCTCAAACTCCTATGCCATTGAAGAGGAGAAATAAAAAAGAGACAACAGTCGCAGAGTCTGTGTGCAGCTTTCAGAGACGAGTGAGATTCAAAGAGAAGGGAAGAGGTGTGCGACGTCGTTTTGGTGGGGATTGAGTTTCAAACAAAAGCGTAGCTGTTGGTCACAGTGAATGGGGAATGATGGGCGGTGGGGTCCACTGGGCGGTGAGAGACAGAGCCGGTCGCAGCTGAAGGTGGGTCCCACTTAACTCTTCTTTTTTTTTTCTTTTTGAAAAGTTCACTTACCTCTCTCTCTCGTAGTGTACACAATTTTCACTTTAACTCTCCCGGAAAAAAAACTCGTTATGTGAAATCCATGTAGTTTACTAATGCTTCACTTACGTATGAAGGAATTAAGTTATAAGTGAAAAGTCCAAAATGCTCTCAATTAACCATTAAATTTCCAACAAAAACTGTCATTCATTTTCTCTTCCATTTTTGTTTTTTCTCTCTCTTCAAGCTCAAATCATGGATGTGGATCTCCGGTCGCCTCCACCTTCACGTCTAACTCGACCACGTCGCCGGAAACGCCCCATCTTCCGGTAGTTCCGTTTTGGATCTCCGGTCGCGTCCACCTCCATGGGCGTGCAGCGTGCTTGTCACAAATTGAAACAAAATAATCCTCCTCGAAATCAGTACTCTTGTTCATATTTTCTAGAACTATAGCAGATAAAAAAACAATATATTTGAATTTCAATTTAGTGTTTTCTAGTTAGTTTCATAATAGGTATTAAATTTGATATGAGCACGTAGACAATTTAATTTAGAATATTTTGGTTTTGAAATCGTCAAAATCGAAGTTTTGTAGGTTAAATTATGCTCAATATTAAGTGAAATTTGAATCAAAATCAAAAAATCTTATAACATACCATATCCAGAGGTTGAAGACAAATAAAACTACGTCGTTTAGGATTTTTCGGGCTAAATTTTATTTTATATATAATTCTTTATAAAGTCCATTTCGCGTAAACCATCTGAAGCTCAGCGGTAAGGACCATGTTTTGTCCCTCTTAGGTGAGGAGTTCGATCCCTCGTCTTCAGTTTTTATCTGGTTATTAGTCCATAATTTCGTCTTCCAGGCTCCGATAATTATATGTCCAAATCATGAAACAAATCGAACAATAAAAAATGCACAAATTCCAGAAATGATAACACAAAACAATTCAAAATAGAGCAAAAGAGAAGCGTATAGAGGGAGAAGAGTCTTAAACGGGGCGAGACGATTTGAAGGGATTGTTAATGGAATTGAAATTGGTGATAATGGGTGAAGTGGATTGGAGGCGGCTGGAGAGAGGAGACAGGTGGCGGTGGAGATGAAGAGATTGAAGACCCAGAAGACCCACACCTAATTCTTCAGCTTCCATGGTGATGGCGTGGGAGACGGTGAAGAAGACAAAAGCAATTCTGTCATTTTCACAAAAAATAGCACTCACGTGATGGTCACATGACCAAAAACTAACACCGTTGGGCCTAAGTAAAACCTTAGTAAAACACAGGGACTCCACAGAACGAGTTTTTCTTACGGGGAAGTTAAGTGAAAATTGTGTAAACTACGAGGGTGGTAAGTGAACTTTTCCCTTTTTCTTTTAAAGCGAATGAATAAAATATTACTTTTTACATCTGAGGTTGTCGTTTCTGTTATGTCTCTCCGGTGCTCTTTTCTTGTGTTTGTGAAGTTAGTGAGTGAGTGGTTCGGATTGGACAACGTTGAGCACTTCCTCGTCAAGTACGTGAAATCTTATGAATTACACTCAACTCGGTTTAGTTTGTTTGATTTCAGGGAAAATTGCAAAAAGTTTTTATACTTTTTTTTTTTTTTTACAAACTCTCATTTTACTGTATTTTTACAAAAACTCTTTCTTACTCATGTTCAAATTTGCACCATCTCTGCAAATCCGTAAAAATTAACGGAAGTGTCATTTAAGTGTTGGACGTTTAAGTTGGCACGTTTAGGGGTGTGCATGGGTTTAGAACCGGACCAAACCGGTCAAGAATCGGATCGGACCGAACTCTCTGGTTCTCCATTTTAAGAACCAGAACCGTTACCTGCGTTCCCAATTTTACGGTCTCGGTTTTGGGTCGGTTCGGATTCGATCTCCGGTTTCGTTGCCAAAGTGTCCACCTTTAAGCATGTTTGAGTTAACACTTAAGTGACACTTACATTAATGAACATGAGTATTGGAGAGTTTTTGCAAAAATAAACCTGAGTGAATGTAAGTTTTTGCAAAAATACAATGAAGTGTGAGCTTTTGCAAAAAAACGTGATTATAAGGAGACTTTTTACAATTTTCCCTTGATTTTATTATAATATTCGTTAAAGTAATATTTTAGTCGTGTTAATGAAATATATATTTAGCTAAATATAAAAAGAACCACCTCGTGGCTAGATTGAGTATTGAATAATTGAAATTGAGCTTGAGCTTGACTTGTATTTTAAATGAATTTAATTTTGAGCTCAAATTCGACCTAAATGTAATTATAACAAGTTGTAATTAAATGATTGAATAAAGTTGAGTTGAACTTCTAACATGGTATCAGAGTTCATGCTTAATCCTACGGATCGGAGGGCGTTCATTTTGTATCATCCCCCACTCACGTACATTTCGAACCGGCTTCTACGTGAATAAGAGTGTTAAAGTCACACATCTGAAAGATATAGTTTCGTACATCAACTTATAAATAAAAATCTCGCACATGGGAATGAACTACTTAATTTGCATACTACTCACCAAACTCTATCACACATGTCTAATAAGTTAATTCAAAAGATCATACAATTGATGATATCTAAGCCAAGAAATGAACACATAATTGTCAACCTTTGAGTAATCTGCAACATCATCAAACTGTTGGTCTCTAACAGTAGTACTAGTCATGTTTCGACCTCTGGCCAAACGAGTGCCTCATTTATTCCGACGATTTTTCATCCTCGTGTTGTTTGATCACGAGCCTGCAACATATCATCGAACGTACAAAGATGAATAGGAATTGCTCCCACCAAAAGGAAAGGTTTTGGTCGACGACGCCCCCACACCAATGAGAGACCCACCAAATTGAAATGAAAATAAACAAAACTCACAACACATTACGCAAAAACACCACCCCACATAGAGAAGAAAACAACACTAGACATTTGACATGTGATTTTTATTATTTATTGTCAACTATATATATGCCTTTATTTATACCAATATATTAAAAAATTGATATTTTCTTGAATTTAGGTTTACTTTTGCCTGATTTCCAACCACGATAAAAATATATAATCTTCAATCTATAATTTTGTTCTTACTCGAAGTTAGTCCAATTTGTATTAAATTTAATTCAAATTCAATATAAATTTGTATTGATTTCTAATCTTCTTCCCAAGACATTACACAAAATACTTTTAAATGCAATACTCTAAATAAAGTATGAGACATTAATTGTTTTTCCCTCTTATACCAATTATAAAGGACAATGAATCCACTTAATATCTCCACTAAAAAAACTAGGTCCATGAAATAAAATTCACCTTCAATTCGTTAGACAATCAACATTCACCCGCTAACATTAAGATAGCTAATCAATTGTAAGAACAAAAATAAACATCTTCCTCAAATCAAACCCACTATATTTTTTTCTTCAAATTTCTAGAAAACATCCATGAAAATGTTGTTGAAAACATCACCAGAAAATAATAAATACCCATAAAATCCAACATTTTTTTTCATTTCTAATGTTTTTATACTACTGGAAATATGGTTTTTCCCGGCGAGATATTGATAATTCTCGCCGGGTTTGATTATCTCGCCGGTTTGGTGAAACCAGCCCGGCGAGATATTCAATATAACGCCGGGTTGGTTTCACCAAACCGGCGAGATAATCAAAATCTCGCCAGGCTGGTTTCACTGGTCAACGGTCGGAT
>JAYMTP010004491.1:0-14849 GCA_036897365.1 Geranium brycei
TAAAGTTGTGATCTGTGTGATGATCATTTAGACTTGTATGTTTTGACTATTTACACCATAGTGAAACCTTTCCACTGGCAAAGTGCCCCCAGACGTAGGTGAGTTAACACCGAACTGGGTAAACAATCTTTGTGTCTTTTATTTACAGCACTGAACTGATTTCTTTATAACTGTGAATTGTCTAGAACATTGCTCCAACATTGTTCTCGACATCTTGTCTAACAGAATTAATAATTTCAATATTTATTATCAATCATCAATTATGTTTTCTAATTGTATTTTTATCACAGGTCGATTTTTGAAGTGCAATTCTTGTTTGGATGGAGACTACAATCAGCTTGCTGTCAAATGGTTCTACTTAATAGTGTAGTTTTTTTTCAAAAGCAGTTGTTGTCAATTCTTGATAGTGTTAATTTGTTGTTAATATTTTGTTTGAAGGATAGGATTTTAAATTTTATTTCACCGTGTAAAAGTGTATTTCACATTATTAAGAATTATTATTTTGTGGATTGGGCTGTGATTATTCATTGTAAATTGGGCCTGAACATTGAGCCCAACTGAAATTCGAGTGGAGTGGTCTAACCCGTTTCCGACCCGCAAAATTGGGGGGCTCAACCCGCATAAATAATTGTTTGTGCGGGGTGGTTGGTGGTGTTTGATCTCAGAACCCGAAGAGGTGCGAGTTGGGTTGTCAACCTGCCATGCGGTGCAGGTTACCGCACCGTGAACACCCCTAGATGCAGATGTATAATCAGATCCACCAATTTGTCCGGGATGAGACGGAGATTATGGTAGAGGCATGTGAGTGCCTCCCTAGTTTGATGATAAGTTGTCTTTATCATGGATTGGAGAAGTGACAAATCCTCCAATTTTCTACTTTGGGTTATGCAAGTCCGACTGAACGCCTCATCTGGAGGCTATTTCATGAACAAGCCAGTTGAGAATGGCTACGAGCTGATCACGGAGATGGCTGCCAATAATTCCCAGTGGCATTCGGAGCGAACATATGGGAGGAGGAAAGTGCATGTAGTAGCCACTTCGGCAATGTTGAAGTTGGTGGCCCAAATAGAGGCCATGAGCAAGCAAATGGAGAAGCTGACTGCAAGACTTAACCAACCATCACTAGAGGAACAACTCTATGGTAGAGGCAACAGAGCATTTTTATGCCCAAGAGGGCTAAAATCAGAAGGAAGTGAACTATGTTCACAAATAGGGTAGGTGGCCCTAAGACCTCAACTCTAATTTCTACCGCACATAGGCGAGTAACTTATATCCGAATTTCAAGTGGGCTTCTCAACAACAGCCACCGCCACCGTGGTTAAATGGAAGAAATCATGAATTTTAGGGGCAAGAAAGGAGCCAACATGCTTATCAGAAGGTGCCTCAGAACCTACAAAGGCAACACATCCATAATAGCCTACATGAGAGACACCCGAGTTTCCAAGAGATAATGCTCCCATATGTAAGGGAAACAAAGGAACAACAAAAGAGACAGGAGGACATGATCATGAGGTTGATATTGAAGACATGAAGAAGACTATTAGCCAAATGTCAGCGAGTAGCCTAGAGCACCAGAGACCCTCTTTAGAAACATCAAGAGGAACACACGAGAATCAGCAAAAGCCATCATGAGTTTTGAAGGTAAAATAATTATTTACTCTAAATCATATATATGTATATTTTTGTGCAGGAGACAAATGAAATAAAGGAGGGGATAAAACATTGAAAGAACCACCGATGGTGATTGAGAAAAAAATTAACGTGAGAAAATTACAATTTTGAGAGAGTCAGTATGCAAATTGTTTTTTTTTAAAATATTACATCACTTTTCTTATCTATCTTTAAATTCACTTGAATTAAATATGGCGTCAATTCTCCAACCCTGAAACGAGAGAGTGAGCAGTCCTGATCACTTGTCCAAGCTAAAACAAGTTATTTTTTTAACAGATAATTACATGAAAAATATATCGAGAAATGGTGAATTAGGCAGGCAGGAACCAAGATTTGCGTGAATATTGGCAGTTAGTGTTAAGGTCCCTTCCATGTCTGCTCCTGATTATGGTTTTGGCTTCCTCCTCAATCCTCAACCCTAATCCCAATCCCAATTCCATTTCCATGTCTTCCTCACTCTTCCCACCCACTCCCACTCCCTCTCTCCTTCTGCGCCGCCGTAATGCGCCTCCGTTTTTCAGCTCTCCGACCCACAGATCCAAAATCCACACACTCCTCTCTGCTTCCCTACAGGATCGTAATCTCCACATCTCGTGGTCTTCTCAAGAACAAAACACCGACGGCTATGGCGGTTGGGCCGTCACCGAACCGCCTGCCCAGAAACACCACAAAAAAGGTAATTCCAAGACATTTTTGTTTTGTTTTGTAAATTAACCCTAATATTGTCTTCAATTGTTGGTCATGTTTCTAAATGCTGAGTGATCATGGTGATTTTTTTGTGTGTGTGCACAGGGTTTCCTGGATTTCTGGTTGCGGGTATTGGGACTTCAGTAGTTGTTTTAGTTGTTGCTACTGCTTCTTTCTCTTCCTCTAGTAAAGGTTTGTGACTGAGTGAGCTAATTGCTTTGTACTTTTTGCCAAAAAAGCATACCTTTTCTGTTTTTGCTCAAGTTATCAGCAAATTGGGTATTGTATTTGAGTGGTTTGCTGTAGAATTGGTGCTCAAAGTGTGGGGCACCGACTTTGCAGGTTTGAAGTTTCAATTTGGTAATCCTTTGCAATCTTTAAACAAGATGTTGACTACAAAAGAAGGTGAACTTAATGAGATTGCAGAGTCTGGTGAAGTTAATGTCTCTGAGTCAACCCGAGAGGCCTCGGACTCTACAACTGATGCCATCAGTTACACTTCAACTTCGGGTATTATGTTGTTCTGACCTCACTCTCTTCGGGTTATCTTATTCCCTTTGTTTAGAGTTATACTAAGAGAGTGGATTGTCCTCCGCCACTTGTGAACCAGAGTTCTGCTATTGATTCTGTAACACGCAGGAACGTTTTATGCAAACCATTGATGCTGCTATGATGGTGTTTAGAGAGTAAAGAGTATTTCTTCGAGGATGTGTGGACTTGGGTCGGATGTTATTTTACTTGACATGGTCACGACCTTGTGGTTTGACTTGACTGAGATGCAAATTAGTTCCTTTAGTTATCCAGATGGATAAAGGCCTAGGTGCTTTAGCATTAGAACCAGTCCTTCACACTTAACTAAGGTAGGTTTTTTCTTTTTAAATCTGGAATTTTCAAAATAAATCATCAAACTTACTGTCTTCATTTACCGAAACCATATCTCATCTCATTCCAACCGAAGCATATTTAATAAAGCACAGCTAAAACACGCTCAAGCAAAAGGCTAGAAGTTCAAACTTCAAAGTGAGAAGAAACACTTTCTATTTTGCAATATACGCAAAGTAACTATTAGATGCAAGTTATTATATATACTACAAAGTACACACGGCCTACAAACACGGATATGCACAAGATTGGATCCGTCACATGATAGTTCTGTTACTCTTGATGATATAATTGTTGTGGCCTATGTTTTTTATGCTCTAACTTCCAGAGGATCCGTTGAAGTTTACTAATATTTTTTGTACTTTTCATCTCTTACAATTGGGAACCTCTAGGCAAGTTTGGACGTGTTATAATTCCAGCTGCTGTGGATTCTACTCAACAGGAAGCTCTTGCAGTTTTGAAGAAACTGAAGGTTAGATGTTTACCTAAAAATACATAGTAGATTGAACTGTTTTCAATATTTTGTGGATTGTTTGTCAGATGCTTCATAATTTGATAGACCTCTGCATGGTTATTTGCTTAAATTAGTTGTTAAAGCTTAAATGTTTAACTGGATGGTCCAACTAATGTATCAAATGGTCTTAAACCAAACAGAATATCAATGTGGAAGTGTTTGCAACACAAACGGCCACACAAGCCAAATGCCTAAGCAGCTATGATACAATGTTAAACTTTACTTCAACCTAAAAGTTGAACTTTTTTAGTGGAGGGCCCAACTAGGATATCAAGTTGTCTTTAACATTAGAGTCTACACACTTCTATTGTGGGATACTCTATCGCAAGTCTCAAGGCCCATATCACGTATAATATGTAAATTGTCATGAAGCTGCCATGATCATTGCTCATGAATAAGACTAGGAATAGTAATGTTTAACAAATATGTAATTGGATTGTCAATGTATTATCAGATCAAAGAGCATCCACCAAGGACTTTTTCGTGTGGAGATTATAGATGTGTCGAATTTTACTCATATCCCATGTACTATTGGACATGTATGGTCTTCATGTTTAATTTTAAGTTATGAAATCATATTGTAATATTAATGAAGCTTTGGGTCCAGTTCTGAGCATGATGTATCAAATGTAATTAAGGTACACAGATCATTGAAGATGATGTCAAGGCTGGTGAGTTGTGCACTAGGAGGGAATATGTAAGATGGTTAGTCAGAATAAATTCATTATTGGAAAGGTAGAAAGTGAGCAATGCTCTTCACTTTACAGATACTTGGTAGTAAACATTTCATTTACTGCGGACTCTTACATTCTCAATTTGGAATTTTGGATTGTAGGAATCCAAGACTCAGAATTATTCCAGCTATTTCACTTTCTGGGTCAGTAGTTTGTGCATTTGATGATGTTAGTGTTGATGATCCTGATTTTGATTCCATCCAAGGTAACGGATTGTATTGATGCTGGAATAATAATCTTGTTGTTTTTGAAATAAACCAAATTTAAAAATATGTTCTTTATTTGCATTTAAGCCCTGGCAGAAGCTGGTCTAATTCCAAGCAAGCTATCACAGAAGTCCAGCTCTAATGGTTCAAGTGATAATGGAGCCATCTACTTTTTTCCAGAGAGGTTTGTCTTGTGTAAAAAGTTTTGTTAAATGCTCACATTTTCAATTGACTCAATATATTATTGGTGGTGCAGGTTTATATCTCGGCAGGATATGATAAATTGGAAAGTCCAGTTAGAGTATGAATTCTTTCCAGGAATATTGGAACAGGTAAAAAAAATTCAAGTGGTATTGTTTATTGGAACAATTGAAGAAACACATGAAAGTGATTATTCGGAATTTTCATGCCATTTAAAATTCTGACTTGTTTACAGTTCAGATATCTAGAACAAAAGTTGCCTTCATGGATATGAAGGATATCAGTTCAGATACGTCACCAGAGCTTTTTATGGACATGTTGGCTGGAGACAAAAGCATACTCCGAAAAGTTTTTGGTCTCTCTCTCTCACCCTTTATACACACACACACAACCACGTATAACAACAATGCAGTATTATACATATCCTCTACTTAGTGCATCAGCAAATACATTCACCTAGAGTTCTTTAAACTAGCACCCACAGGTATATAGGAGTGCAAAGCCACATGTATAGGAATTTAAGAGATTAAACTCAATATATGAAACTTTTTCTGGTTACCCATTAATGCAAATGCAAGGTCATTGGCAAAAAGATGTAGTATTAGGAATAGTGAACAAATACGGGTATGGCATTCGTAACCAGGGAACTTATCAGTTGACTCACAATCTTTATCATAAGCAGATCTCCATAACTATTCTCTGTATTAATGGCTTGTTATATCCCCACTCCATTTGGTGGGAAATTTAGCTGTTGCCCCCACAGATGTATATGCATCCAGTTGTCATAATTTGCTTGAAAGATTGATGTTTGCACATTATGTCATGCAGGGAAGATTAGGAGGTTTCAACCAAACCTACCTTCAACAAAAGAACAAGCAGCAGTGGCCCTGGTCAGTGGCAAGATGAAGGGAGCAATTAACAATGAAATATTTAGGCTGGAATCTGAGAGTTCTTATAGGCAGGCTGAGATGGAAGAAATAAAGAAAGAGTTACTTAACACAGGACTCATACAGAGGTTTTGGCATGAGAAGCTGGAAGAAGAAAAGGCCCGTGGTGTTGAATTGGAGAAGGTTTATCTTGCAGCTCTTCAGGAGCTGGAAGAGGCGAAGATTGTTCAAGAAAAGATTTTTGATGGGCACCTGAAGGAAAAGTCAGCCATGGACTGTCAAAGGCAATTGCTGGCAAGTCTCAAGGAAGAAGTTGATGAGATGTCAGAAAGACTTACATGCGAGACAACTTTGTATATCGCTGAGCAGCAATCCCTACAGGGTATGCTCAGGGAATTGGAGACCAACCTTGAAGAACTGCTTGATGCAAAATCTGTATTGGGCTCTAAGAAGGAAGCTATCCAAATTCTTAGGTAAAGACTTGCTTAATGCTCTTAATGTTCTTGTTATTTTCTTAGTAACCAAAATATCACCCTTGGCTCAAGATAAAAAGTACAGAGTTCTAAGCTCCCAAGCAAAAAAATAGTATTGTTGCCTTCAATATAAGCCTTCCATTAACTTTTGAGTCACTCCATCTGTTAAAGTCGCACATCGAAAAGTGTGAATCCAATCACCATTTTATAAGCATCTACATCTTAGGGCTTCCACCTATCAGCTTGAACTTTTAGATGGATCAGACTTTAACAAGATATCAGAGCTTGGTGTTGGATCCGAACACTCTCTATGCCATCTTACTACGGGCCAAAGGCCCACGACTAATGTGCAGAGTCCCGCCTTTCAATATAGGTGCACGTGACAAGATGTTTTAACACTATCTTCGCTTCGTTTGGTGCTGTTTTTGAAGTCTTAGTCTTGTGGACGTCATTGATCCATGTTTTCACTAAAAGCATAATTCATCCATTACATTAGCTGCGGGGCTATCTACTTTGTTTCTATTATCATGCTGCACGGCTGTTATAATGATCATTGAGCTATATAAGCTCTGACTGGTGTGTACGACGAATAATGCAGATCACGGGTAGAGGACGAGGCAAAGAAAAACCAAGCCCGGGCCAAAGTCCTTGAAGAAGTTGGAAGACGGTGGAAATGGGATGACAGACCAGAACATTAACACCTCTCACTTCTCAGGTATAAGTTACAAAAATGTTTGGTTGAACAAATGGATGCGGGAAGTTTCTTGCTGAGCATATCCCATTTGTAATGGCAGGAGTTATGTTTGCTAAGAATTTGCGGATGATGGATTGGTTACCAAATTGTTATATCAGTATAAATACTTGTCTCTCGGTCGTCAAGTATATTAGGTCACAGCCTGATAATATAATATACAACACAACAAGAGAACTCCTTCCTCTAATCCCCCAATTAGGATTTGCACCATTAATTCAAAACTGATTTTAATGTTCCTAAGGTGACACCCTAACAGTTTCAGCCTCACACTTGTATTCGGACCCATAACCTCTCCACTAGAAGCATGAGATTGAAATTGTTGTAGTGTTCCCTTGAAACATGCGTATTAGAGAGTGATTTTATGATTAAAATGAGTTAAATCATAAAAATGGAAGTTCATTATAAAAATGAGGCTTCAAGTTTAAATATGATGGATAATGATAAAGGAAAACTATTCATTGCCTAAAATTTCGTTACAAATTGTTTAATTTAGGAGATGATGTATTAATTTTCTCCAGGCATATTTTACCACGAGTATGATAAATCAAGTTTTTCAAACGAAAACTCATGCGGATACTGCTTGTTAAATAAGTTATTTTACCACGTCAGGTACATTTTTACATTTGTGTTATAGAGTTTAATGATTTAAATTAACTTGACGAGAATCATTTAAAAAGATTGAATAGTAAGAAATGCTAGTACATGTTATATGGTTTTAACAATAAGATTTAAGACACTAATGAAATGAGAAAAAAGGAAGTTAGATTACGAAAAAAGTGCCATTTTTCATGTTGTTGGTGATTATAGCTCAATTTGGTTCGATTCTTACTAATAACATGTATGAACAAATCGAATAGTTTCAATTTTAATTAAAACACATGTAATCATCTAACTAGTTTATTCCATTTCGGAATCGATTTTTTTTTAAAACCCAAACATTTTAAAGCCTAAAGGCCAATAGACTGAAATACTACATCACGAGTTTGAGGGACAACCCCACGCCCGACTCCCAGATAAAAGAAAAAAGAGTAAGGCTAACAACCATATAAGTGAAATTGACCGAAGCAAAACTAAATAAATAAAGCAAAAGAGCACAATCAAGTAGAACTTCTCTCACTTTGCTTCTCGGGAACCACCAGGACTGATGCATGTGCACAACACTTTGATAATCTGACACAATTATGACGTTATCCAAACCCCAACTGATAACGCAACATATGACTTCTTGTAAACTCGCGGCCTCTACCTCGAATGGGTTGAGACTCCCTGCATTCCCTTACAAGAACCACCCTGAAAACACTTCCAATCGCAAAACAATAATACTTCTATAAGCCCCACGACCTCCACCCCAGTTGGTTGGAGAAACCCCGTTAAGCACTTAGCTCAACGCCCCAAATAATCCTGCGAAACAAGTTGATCCCCTCCAATCCTCTTCTCGGATCCAAAGCCCCGTGCCATCTGGAGCCCCAAATGGTCCAATGGGACATCACGAAGATATATTGAAGTTTAAAGAAACCAAGACCCCCTAGTTTAACGTGCTTACATAAATCTGCTCATCGACATTAAAGAACTCCTGATCTCTTCCAGTACCGAGCCATCAACCAACGAAGCCGCGACAAGCAAATCACCATAATTTTTCTGCCCAACCTCCGATAAGCCCCTCCTGAATCAGTCTACCCTCACTGCACCGTCTCCACGGATCCCGCAACAAGCTAGTCGCTTAGATATCTTTGCCCAACCACCGATGAACTGCTCCCGGACCCGTCTTCCCTCGCAGATGAAATCGAAATAAAACCCCCAACCTTACCATTGCCAGCAGTGAACACCCACTCAGAATCTACAATAGTAAACCCACACACATGAGCCAAAAGATTCGCCGAGAAATTTGGCAGACAACGCCACACACACACGTGGGACGCTCAACGAACGCAAAACCCTCATAAAGCCCTAACCATAAGCTGCGGGACATTGATTTAATTCCAGAATACGTCAAATTTGATTTATATTGGTTAAAGTAGTTGTAATAATTTGATTATTTGCAAAAAAAATTAAATCACTTTGAACTAATTTCATGTGTCTTCACTTACATGTTGCATGGGTGATAGCAATGTGAAGAACACACTTAACTGAAATTACTCCAAATCTCACATAGTGAGAGTATGTGTAGGGTAGCGGGTTTAAGCCCTTCAACCCAGAAACCTGTCCAAGTAGGTCCGGATTGAGTTTTTTGATCCATTACCCGCCCGGGTCATACCAGGTTGGGTCTATTGGCAGGCGGGTTAGGCTGGGTTGACGGGTTGGCCGGCTTGGCGGGCAAAGATTCTCACTTCTAATATGTACACTACATACATATGTTGTGCATCCGGAGGCCGAACAAGCTTATATTCCAGTTGAATCTATCTCATCTTTTTATCTCCTCTACTCTCACCCCTCTTTGACTACTCTGGAAATTCCAAGCATAGCATCACTGTATTTTTAATTTTTATCAATGATCTACACATGCATTCAATTTCAACACAAAAGCTATAGATAGCTGGACTATTCCTCTGTACTCATTAGTTGGTGCCTGGTTATGTCTCACCTAACACTGCTACTTGTTGGGTTCATCATGAAAATTCAAGTAACTGGTAACCTTACAAAAGGGGAGCATTCCTATTCCTATTCCCAGACAGCCAGTGTTTACTCATGCCATGCTCTTTCTTTTTATCTTCTCTGTGTGGCATTGATCATGTTTTTAGTACAACCAAATATCACACTACTCAATTGATGCTCTCTTCTTCATTAATCTGGTAAAGGTTTAGCTCATTCCTGATCACCACAACATGCACCTCCAAGGTACAACTACTCTGAAATGTCCTTTTCATTTCCTCTGTTACACCAATTTTGAAGTTTGATGATACTATTTGTATTTGTGCACACACCATTTATGGCTTTGCTTTGTTTGGTTCAAGGAAGCAGTGCATAGGTGATGATGGCTTGGAGCAACTCATGAAACAGGATTGCCCATGTAAGTAGAAACTGTTCACCTCCTTCCTTTCTTTGATTTCACACCATCTTTTGTTTGCTCTTCACCATTTCTTCTACCTGCTCGGCTCACCATAATAGCTTTTGGTATTAGTTTGCTTTACATGAATTGATCTCTCACTAGCATGATATTCAATGCAGACAGTAGTATATTAGTACTTGGATAGAACTTGAAAGTAAATCAATCCACATCCCATAATTTCAAACATTGATCATGATCATGTAGGTCTAACTCATACTGTATATATGCATACAGTCAAGAAATTGTATCAAGATTAGTATAATGATAGTCAAGGTTCTAAGAACTTGAGATTAAGGACAACTAAGCAAGATGAAAAATAAAGAGTTAAGAGAGTGTTTACACATTTGTGTGTGTGAGACAAAATTAACAATATTTTAATAAAATAAGATATTATCAAACAACTTAATAAGTTAAAAACAAAAGTATGAATAGTTTCAAATCATATGACATAAAACAATAATATAATTGAACAAGTTTTGACTAGGTTTGACAAAGTTGACAGGGAGAGAAATCAAGGAGTTCAAAAATTTTATTAACTTTATTTTACAAAGTTCTTGAAGAGAAATCAGTAGTTTTAGAACACTCAATTAAAAGTGGCATGATTAAAACCGTGTTACTTTGATTGTCATAATTTTATAATATTTTAATAAAATAAGATACTTTCAAACAACTTAATAAATTAAAACAAAAGTATCAATTATTGAATAGTTTCACATCATATGACAAAAAACAATAATATAATTTGACAAATTTGGATCAAGTTGACGAGGGAGAAATCAGGGAGTTCCAAAAATCAATCAACTTTATTTTACCGAGTTATTGGAGAGAAATTAGGAGTTGTCAAAGCCCAATCCACTTTAAAACTCTACCTGATAGGTGGAGTCCTCAAAATGTTCATTAAGCAGTTGATTCATTCATATCCGTTATATATAGGACTTCACCACTCCCTCTCATGTGTGAGCCTCGCACATAGATAACACCAGAGACCGAGATGTAAATATATAGATCACATCAGAGATTATCACAACACGCCAAAACCATCTTTTATACAATGTAAAACTTCGAAATATAATAGTTATATTAATGAATAACTTGATACTTAATTACAATAGGAGGTTCTCTTATATGGGAACAATAAGAAACAAACTAAATAAGAAAAGGTAACAAGTACACCCTAATACCCAAACTTTAATATTCATTACCAATTGTAATACTCTCCTCACGCACAAACCAAATAACAAATCGAACTTCTCACGTGAAGCAAAAAATACTATGGAAGAGAAACAAGCACAATAATATCTAATACCACTCTAAACCCTAAACCCCAACCCATAACCACGAACAGATTGAACAATCCAATACCCCCTAAACCCTGAACCTGAAATCCACCCTAAACATGTTGAACATCCCAACCACCCTAAACCATAAACCCATAAGTTCTCTCGAACATAACAATATGCATACTCGTATAACCTAAACATAAGCTTAAATGTATTGACGAAAATCAGAGTAATTGGTGGAAATTGGTAATGATTTCCGTCAATAATATCATTGACTTGGGGCTATGAAATAAAATATTACTGAAATCACTCCCAACTAGGCCCTGATACCATGTAAACGAGATGAATAACTGATATATTTATTTCATATCCCAAAGAGGATTTTATACTAAAATTGAAGTGAACATAAAAGGAAGCAAAACATATGAAATCTCCCTAATATATATAATATTCGCAAATCCAGTCAATGATATTATTGACAGAAATCACTTCGATTTCCGTCAATTACTCTTATTTCCATCACTACTATTCCTCAAGCTGGAGCATGAATATTAATGTCCAACTTGCGAGGAGTATGGTGGAAGCCTCATCATATCGGGGTCGATAGTAAGAACAAAAACTCGTCTCAGGACCGACTATGCAAATGACAACTCGTCTCGCGGCCGATGGTGCGAACGACGACTTATCTCGGGACTGACCGTACAAACAATAACTCGTCTCGCGACCGACGGTTCAAACAACTACTCATCTCGGGACCGAAGTCGCAAATGGTAACTCATCTCATTGCCGACAGTATAAACTAATACTAATCTCAAGGTCAATGTTGTAGAACAATTCTCAAGATCGATAGTGTATACAACTCGTTTGAGGATCGACACTATAAAATGAAAAATAAGTATATTATCAAATATGTCATGCCCACTCGCCAGATGTACTCATAGACAAGTGGGCAGAACCACAAAATATCTAATGTTTAACTAAAGATCAACCTGGTTATCTCTGATACCATGTAAACGAGATGAATTACTGCGATATTTTATTTCATAGCTCAAAAGGGATTTTATACTAGAATTGACGTGTGCAAGAAAGGGAATAAAACATATAAAATCTCCCTAATAAATTAAAATATTTGCAAATGAAGTCGAGGATATTATTAACGGAAATCACTCCCCATTTTCGTCAATTACTCTTATTTCCGTCAATAGAATGCACATATTGACTCCAAATAGCTATACAATTGGGCAGCACATCTCAATCTAATCCGCTACGCTCTTGGGTAGCATATTCAACTCATAACACCAAACTCAAACATCTCAACATCAATCTTAAATCCATCTGACGGAACGGAGGATTTTGAGGAAAAACATCAAATCCTCGAAAAATATTTGATGAACAGTGTCATAAACATGATCATAAAAAGAGTTTAACCAAAATGTGACATAACAAGCTCTCTGATATATGTCAACTCATCCAAAAGCTCAAGTTAATAGGTGAATGTTTGAAGATTTTTATCAAGTGGTCAGTCGATCCACATTCTTCAGCCGTGAAATTTCAACACAAACTCTTTTATAAAAAGACTAGGTTGAGGGTGAGGTTGAGGTTGAGGTTGAGCCGAGTGAATATGTGTTCTTATCAACAAATGGATGTGATAGTTTGGAATCACAAAAAAATGACAGCAACGCCTCAAAGATAGGTAATAGCGTTCCCTGAATGACCAGCCAGCCACGCATTACGGCCTTTGCTTTGCCAAAATAAAGAGCAAGCTAGGCAGTCACCTCATCACTCAGATATATCCACGACAATGTACATTATAATTATGACTAATGCTTCAGAATAGTTCATACTTATCCACTTCATGCCAATTTATTCTTTCTTATTCAGTCCCTAAACTAATTGTATATATGGTGTTAATGTGAAAAACAATCACCAAGAAACAATCTCCATGTATGGGTTGATGAGGTGAGATTCAAATAGGATAATTTGAAATAATGGTACATAGATGATTTTGGGTTTGAAGAAATGATGAATAAAGTGAGTGTAGATGAGAGTGGTTGGTGTTGGTCTGCAATGTGCAGCAAAGCAACCCTATCCTAATATGTATGTATAGTAGCAGTTGTAATAAATAATGCATTAAGCAATGTTGGCAGAGACGTACTATATAACACAGACCACAAGCCACCCTGCAATCTATACACAGCACAGCACAGCACACCACACATTATCTTTTATCATTTCTCTGATAGAGCTACAGTTAATTACTTTATTTTCTGGGGAGAGGAGAGGAGATCAGTTCCCGAGTTCCTGGAAAATGTCTTCACTTTTTCCAAACCATTGGGGAAATATATAGTACCTCTTAACTTATTCTCTTCCCTTCTTGAATCAAATATAACTTTACATTTATGTCTTTCACAATTTTGGTGGTTAGCGTCTACTAAATTGTGACACGGTAACAAAAAATTAAATGATACATGTCAATTTAATATTGTTTTCCCCGTCCCTCGGTTCTCTTGGTTTATCTTCTTTCTGTACCATGCAACGTAAGAAGGACTCAAAGGCTGCTTTTCGTTCAAGATCTTCCCCCGAACTCCCAAATTCTTCTCTTTCCAATGAGAGTTCCAACAATCTCCATGACCTCTTTAACCCTGTTGCAAGCGCCAAAAAACACACTCAAATATAGATGTCCGCACTATTTTTAGAAAAATTTGATGAAAATTTGAAGTTAACGTTTATGTAAACTGTTTGTCAGAAACATTTGTATAGCCTTGTTTTTCTTAAAAAATTTTACTACAACCCTTATTTACCCATAAAAGCCTCCCAATGGGGTCGACGCCTCGACCTCACTACAAACTATATGCTACTCAACCATGGAGGTGTCCCTTGGAGGACTTGTATAACCTTGTTGATTTGTCAAATTTGTTACTTCGGCATAATATTTCTTTCCTTAACTAATTGATTGTTTTGATTATTCTCTTTGCAGAGATTACTTGCAAAATTTACATTCTTTTCATGCTGAAAATTAGCTTATTGTATTCGATTGCTGAATAGAACAGTCAAGAGAACGAAAAAGAAAATATTTTGTTACTTTGTTGATCAATTTGGATCTAAACCCCATGCAAACATGACTTCAAAATTTACTAATGTATAGCATCAAATATAATTGTATATATTCTAAGTAGTAATCTAATTAATTAACTAGTATATGATATGATACACAGGAAAATAATAATAACTTAATAATACAGCAAAGAAAATAGGTAGAATAAGGATGGCTTGTGGTTTGTTATGACACTACTGGAAATTTGCTTTTTTCCGGCGAGATATTGATAAGTCTCGCCGGGTTGGTTACACCAAGCCGGCGAGATTTTGCATATCTCGCCGGTTTGATAAAACCCTACCCGGCGAGATATTCAATATATCGCCAGGTTAGTTTCACCAAACCGGCGAGATATTCAAAATCTCGCCGGGCTGATTTCACCTGTCAACGGTCAGATTATGACCATCAACGATCATAACC
>JAYMTP010004492.1:0-14849 GCA_036897365.1 Geranium brycei
ATTTGAAAGTTTTAATAATTTTTTAAATACAGAGAGATTTTCGTCATTTCCAAAAAAGTTAACATAATTTTCAAAAAAAGTTAACAGAATTGGGTTAAGTGAGACTTTAGTAAACCTAAGGGGCTCACAGTTAGCATTTATATTTCGAATGATAGGGATATTTATGTAGATTTTTCCCTTTCAACCATTTGCATACTCTACTTGAAAGAAAAACAAAACAAAATTGTTTTCTTTTAATATAGACTGTCAAAAAGAGTTGACAATTGATCTTTAATGTGTTAATTGTTGGGCTCACCCTGCCAATTAGAGGGAGGGGCTTCTTTAATTGCTGACCTAACTCATTAATTATAACATATAGTACTGTTTTTCAATGCGTGTAATTCGGTTTGAATTACTCAAAAAATGATAGGTTTAAAGGAATTAGGGTCTTAAAAACGTATTAGGCGTAAGTCGGGCATAAAGAACTTTTTTGATGTGAATCACACTAGGTACTAACGAAATTCATATTGAAAGAGACTTGAATCGCTCTACGTTCAGGTTTAGATGGTGGATCGGGAACGCCACAATCTAGTGTGGTTGAACGAATTGATGAATCGGTATGAACGTCACATATAAAATTTGATAAGTTCGAAGTTCTCGATATACTTAGGAAAATTAACTCTCACAAAAACGAATGTCATTCAAAATAATCTTCTTATTTCATGAGTCAATGACCCATTACATACACAAGATTCACGAAGAAAACGAAAGTATGGACAATAGAGAAATAACCAATCTAAAAACTAACATAATGGGAGATTCTAACTTTGGAAATAAATATTTAGAGAATATGAAATATTATTCTTCATGTGCTCCTAGATAAATTTCCAGCAACTTCATTGGGCCTTGATAATATAGGACAAGCCTATCTACTTGCTCTTTATTTGAGCCACCATATACTCATCACTTTTGGGGTTAATCAATGACTACTCAAAGATTAATTGAAAAATAATGAGATTGAATGTTAATAAGACTAAACAGATGTTAATTGGAGATTAATTAAAAATTAAAGATTAATCAAACAAGTTAGAAGCTTATAAAAATTAAAAAGATTAAAAAAAGTTTTAATTTTAAATGAATAGTATTGTTTTTTTTAAACAGCACACAATAATTTTACATCTAAATGATTGAAATCTTCATATCCCTCCCAACCCATTACAAGTAGCGGTGTCCATATCCGGTTAACCGGTTAATCAAAGAAATCAATTGCAATTAAGCATCATCTTATTAATTATGAAGAGAGAAAATAAACCAAAACCCTAATTTTCCATTTTATCAATTAAATTAACACGAATAAAATGTATAAATCCTTATCAATTAAATCAATTTTATCAATTAAATTAAATCTACTAATCCTTAATAAAATGTTTTAATGAAAACCCTTTATTTACTACGTAATATAAAATATATCAGAATAAAAGTTGCACAAATCAAAATTTAATTTGTGCTTGTTTGATTTTAATCTTTTATCGCGAAATTAACTAGACTTAAATCATCGTATCAGCTCCCTTAAGTGATGACAAAACCATTTCTAAGGTTGTCCTAACTTCAATCTAATCATCAAATAAACGTGGATAAGATCTGCTTTATTCTTTTAGTAAATAATCGATTCCTGTATATTTCCAGATACGTTGTGATTTTTTCTCGATTCTTTGGCAATATTTATATGATTTTTTTATTTGCAGAAAATTGACCAATATTCTTCAACAGTGACAGGACACATGGTGGTCGCTGTGGACCTTATTTCACCTCCTTTTCACGGTTCAGCGAATCGAAGAAGAAACCGAGAGAGTGAGCTCAGAGACGAGTGGCAGAGAATCTGGGTTTCGAGCAGAAGCTACGACAATGGCGGATCGGGTGAGAGGTTTCTTCAAAGGCGAGGTCTTGACCTACACTTACCTGCTCATTTACATCGCTCTCTCCAGCGGCCAGATCTTCTTCAACAAGGTGAGGATTGGAGCTTCTCTTCGATCTGTTGTTTCTTTTTGTGTGTTAATCGCGTTTTGGTGTTCTGGGTCGTGTTCAATTTGGTGGGATTGTTGAGATTGGTGTCTTTGGTGTTGGTTGGTTAGTGAGAAAATGTGGGGGAGGGAGGGAAATTGGGGGTTTTGGCTCATGGGTATTGGTGGGCGGTTTATAGAAACTGGAAGTGATTAGTTACTGGGAAAATGTGGGCAAGCGAGATAGACTGGGAATTCGGCGGGTAGTTCATAGAAATTGCCAAATTGGGAGTGTTTGGTTGCTGGGGAAATGCGGGTAAAGGTGGAAAATTGGAGTTGTTTGAGTACTACTAGTGGGAAATGTGAAAATCAGATATGTATTGTTCAGTTTGTGGTCAAAATCGCATGTTGATCAAAATTTTCTGTTCTGGTTCATGACTAATTGGTGGAATTGTAGTCGTTGGTCCTGTTTGGTTTGTGAGAAAATGTGAGGTAGGGAGGTAAATTGAGGATTTTGGCTCATGGGAATTGATGGGCAGTTTATAGAAATCGGAAGTGTTTGGTTACTGGGAAAATGCGGGAAAATGTGAGAAATTGCCAAATTGGAAGTGTTTGGTTGCTGGGAAAATGTGGGAAAGGGTGAGAAATTGGAGCTTTTTGAATACTAATAGTGGGAAGTGTGAAAATCAGATTTGTTTTGTTCAGTTTGTGGTGAAAATCGTGTTTCGGTTAGGTTTAGAGTGTGAGAATTAGTGTTTAGGCGCCAATAAGAGAAAAAAAGATTAGGCAGTAATGTATCCACTGGACATAGATTGATCTTTTGACTCCATTTTGTAGAAGTAGATGGCATAACCTATAATATTTCTCCATTTCCGATATATTAAATGCTGGTAATGCATATCTATGGTTTTTGAAGCAGACAATATTTTGTGGATTGCTTTGAACATGTAGTCATACAGTCAAATTTGAGGAGATGAACTCGGTTTAGTCTGTGAATGTAAAATAATTGAAGTGAGGCATTACCTTGTAGAAGAATGTCATAACTAGAAGTTAGCTTGCTTTTGCTTAGTATAGGTAAAAGAGTATAATCTTATTGAATTTCTAGTTCGACTAAATGAACTAGAAGCATCAATAACTAGTAAAGAGTAGTGTTTGATGCTTAGTTCAGTAAGCAAGACACCTTGGGTGTTCTCATCACTTTGTATTTTGGAAAAAGAATGTTTAGAGACACAATAATGCTAAGGCTGCAGTTAGTTTCAATGTTGATTAGATTTCTACCTCCTTAATGTTGCGCCTTATTTTCAGATTTCCTTAATTCAGTTTTCTGTTGGTGTATCTGATCTTTAGGCCTGTTATACATGTCAGCATTGTACTTGAATTATGTTGCCTATAAGCACAATGATATGAGTTGCTGTCCTGATCGCTTTAGGAATGTCAATTTTCTATACGAGCTTGGGCATAATGGTTTAATAATAATTTTCTAAAAATATTTGGTGCAGTGGGTTTTATCATCCAAGGAAATGAACTTCCCTTATCCTCTCGGACTGACTCTACTTCACATGGTGTTTTCCTCGGTATTGTGCTTTGTACTGACCAAAGTACTCAAGGTGAACCTTCTGAAGCACACATAGTACATTGAATCCTTCACCGGACATAAATAAGACCTATCGAGTCATGACTTATTTTTCCTTGCAGATTATGAAGGTTGAACCAGGGATGACTACTGAAATGTAAGTAATGAAAGGACTACTCTCCCCTTTTAGTAATCGAATCTGTAGGTTATCAGTTATATCATTTAAGAATCCCTTTTTGGAATATCAAGTGTGATTAGAGGTGTAATCGAGCCCAAAATTGTCAAGGCACTGGTCTTCCTCCAATCTAATAAAGTATCGAAAATGCAGCTACACTACATCAGTTATCCCCATTGGCGCAATGTTTGCAATGACTCTTTGGCTAGGGAACACCGCCTACCTCTATATTTCAGTTTCGTTTGCACAAATGTTGAAGGCAATCAGTAAGTTTTATATATATTCCTCTATTTCTCTAGAATATTGGTCTCTACCATCGGGAAAATGTACATTGATGCTACCCCCAACTAAAGGTAATTTCCATTTGACTAAACCTAACTACATTTTGGGTCATACAACTACACCCAATATTATTTCTTTCTCACAGTGTTAAAAAATGGAAAAAAATCTTAAATTGAAAGTGAAAAGTCTAAAATGCCCTCGGTCACTTCCCCAATTCTCAAAACATGCCCTTGGCACCAATGACATATTTGAAAATTAGGGAAGTGGCTGAGGGCATTTTAGCTGTCTGACCAAAAATTTAGTCAGGTGTAGTAAAGTGGAAATGACCTTTAGTTGGGGATAGTCAGGTGTATTTTCCCTAATCAGTTCCTATGATGATTGGTTCTCATATCTTCCCGATTTCATATCTATGCAATATTTGCAGTGCCTGTGGCTGTTTTTGTTCTCGGCGTGGCTGCTGGGCTGGAGATAATGAGCTGCAGGATGCTGTTGATAATGTCGGTGATAAGCTTTGGCGTTCTGGTGGCCTCATACGGGGAGATAAATATCAGCTGGATCGGGGTTGTTTACCAGATGGGTGGCGTCGTTGGAGAAGCCGTGAGACTTATATTGATGGAGATTCTGGTTAAGAGGAAGGGCATCAAGTTAAATCCCATCACCCTCATGTACTACGTCAGTCCCTGCAGGTATCGAATCTTACCTCTCTTAATCTTTAGGTCGTTACTGTTTCTGTCCATTTCCGAATTCAAAATATTGGGAAAAGAAAATCCATGTAAATACACTATGCTACACAGAGTTTAAAAAAACGCTGGGTTCTGGTCGGGTGGAGGGTCTTTTAGGGACTAAACAGAAATTAACTGGGGACTAACAGCGAATTAATCTGGGATTTTTAGACCGCAGTCTATACATAAGAATTGTCACTACCCTAAATTTTAGAAGCCCTCGTGTCATTTCCCTCAACTTTCGAAATGATCATTTAACACTCCCTCTTTTAAAAAATGACAAAACCGCCCCTTGCATACAAAAATTAAAAGAAAATGCAAAATGAAAAATGCGTTGAGGCCAAACACAGTGTTCGTTTTTAATTTTTTTAATGCAAGGGGTAGTTTGGTCATTTTAAAAAATATAGGCAGCGTGAAATGATCACTTCTAAAGTTTAGGGTAGTGACACGAGCACTTTTAAAGTTTAGGGCAGCGGCACACATTTCCCTCCAAAATAATTATGTACCGTCTGATTTTCCATGCAGTGCTCCTGTCATTACCCTCAACTTCAGAAACGATCACTTAACACGCCCTCATTTTTAAAAAAAATGATCAAACCACCCCTTGAGCACAAAATTAAAAGAAAGTGGAAAATGAACAACGCATGCTTCAAACACATTGTCGTTTTTAAATTTTTTAATGCAAGGGGTAATTTGGTCATTTAAAAATAGAGGTAGTGTGAAATGATCCCTTCTGAAGTTGAGGGCAGTGACTCGAGCACTTTTAAAGTTTAGGGCAGCAACATGCATTTCCCCCCAAAATATTTATATACCCGTCGGGTTTTCTATACAGCGCCCTTTGTCTTCTCGTTCCATGGATCTTTCTTGAGAAACCGAAAATGGAAGCTCATAGGAATTGGAACATGGAGCCTCTCATGCTCACACTCAACTGTCTCTGCACATTCGCACTCAACCTGTCGGTCTTCCTCGTGATCACACACACGAGCGCCCTCACCATTCGTGTTGCTGGAGTCGTCAAGGACTGGGTCGTCGTCTTGCTCTCAGCCATCCTATTCGCTGACACAAAACTGACCGTCATCAATCTCTTTGGTTACGCCATTGGTAAGAGTCCATTTTCACGACTCCATTATTGTGAAAACCCGGGTTACAGGAAATGACTCTAAAATAAACCGAACCTCACTATTCTTTTTGCAGCCATTGCTGGTGTAGCGGCATATAACAATCACAAGCTGAAAAAGGAAGCTTCTCGAGTGAGCGATGGTGATTCACAAAACAATCGATCCATAGAATCTCCTTCATCCCCGACGTCAAACACTAAGTAGACATATACTAAATCTTTTTGAGGTTGGTGATCACAGATTTTCGAGAAAATACTGCTTACGTATCGGATTCTGATAACATGAACCATCTTTATCTGATATGACATTGTGCACTTATTGCTTCAGATGATTATACAGTGAAGCATTAGTTCGTTATGGCTCGTTCCGAGCGTGTAAAGAGGTAAAAGTTCTCACAGTTCGATATCATACAAATATAACGATTCATCGAAGACTTTATGTTACGCCGGATTCGAGTTATCTTAGAAGACGATGAAGATAACTGGTTTCTGCTGTAAGATATTGGATTTTTATTTCTGAAATTGGATTTTGCAAGAGGACATGTTCTTGAATCTTGATATTTTTCTTGTGAAGTGACTTTTGTTTTTTATGATTCGAGCAAGACATTAAGAAATGAGTTTATTATTGTTTTTTAATTTAGTGTACTCGTGGTGATTTCAACTCTGACCATCAGATTGTTTTAGAAAAATATGAATATTAAACCGATGAACCGGTCTAATTGAGATCAGCGATATGTGAATTGCGGTTCAAATTTGGGTCGTTTAGAGCTAAACTGAGGGTTAGTTGGTCCGGTCATGTTCCACCGAAGGGGACAAACATGCGGTTCGTTGGTTCGTGAAACGAGAACCGTTCCATCAACGGAGAAAATTGATCATTATTTTTGATGATTTTGTTGTTTCGAGGGAAAAAAAACTGAATTAAATTTTGATTTTTGACTGCCAAGATGAATATTATTTTTAAGGGGAGGCGCTTTAGACCCGAAACCGGTTCCGAACCGAGATTCCACCCAAATCGTAACCGAAAAACGAGAACAATGGGTAATGAATCGGTTTTGGTTATGATATTTTAGAGAACCAATTGATTCGACTCGCTTCTTCAAGTTATAACAATGTAATAGTTATGGTTAACCGATTCAGAACCAACCAGAATCACATAATATGTTATGTGCCATTTACCTTTCAGTTTGCAAACTATATATTTCGATTGTGTTGTAGTTATTCAATCTCAACATTTGGTTCTTCACAATATTTTCTTATAATTGCGAACTTAATGTTTTTGCCGATAAATCATACTCAATTTCGTCTAATTCAACTCCTAAATTTTTGAGGTTCGTTTCCGCCACGATGATTCTGAATTTGGTTGCTAAAAATTAAAAGTCGAGGAGTCCAATTCAGCTCAGAAACAATTGATTCGACCGATTCCAGAACCGTACCCACCCTTAATTAGTTTTCACTTAAAAATCACTTCTCACACTTAAATGTTTTATCATAAAAATATATTAAAAAAATTATTCCCGCCAAGAAACAAAAATAGACTCCAACTGAATAAACCGCCAAATCCCTAATTTTAATCACAAATTAGTCAAACGAGTTTGGCTTAATCGACGACCGGTCTGGTTCTGTTTCTTCTTGATCTTTTCTTCTTCTTCTTCTTCTTCTTCAGCTAGCTGAGCTCGGAGCTCGTCGTCAATGGCGTTGGAACTACAGATGACGTGGCAGCCGATCCACCACAAGATCGACAAGAACCGCATAGCCGACGGTCCGATCGGCCTCCAAAACCTCGGGAACGCCTGCTACATCAACAGCGTCCTCCAGTGCCTCACCCACGCCGCTCCTCTCGCCAATCTCTGCCTCCAGAAACACCACTCCTCCACCTGTAAATCTCTCAATCCTCGCAATTCCAGATCTCGATCTCGATTTTGTAGCTCTCGTTTCATTTCCGTGCCCTAATTAGGGTTTTTCTTCTGGTTTCGCAGGCGATTCCGGTCCCGGAGGAGGGAATTGTCCGTACTGCATCGTCGAGAGGCGCGTGTCTCGGTCCCTGATGACCGGGAGGGACCTCGACGCTCCGGTCAAGATTCGGGACTGTTTGGGGGTTTTCTCCGGGCAGCTCCGGCGCGGCCACGAGGAGGACGCGCACGAGTTCTTGGGCTCCGTGATCGACGCTTGCCACAGGGCTTGCCAGAAGCTCGGTGGCGGTGGCTCCACGGTGATGGAGGAGATCTTCGGGGGAGCGTTGAAGAGTCAGATCAGGTGCTTGTCTTGTGGGGCCGAGTCCGATTCCCTGGACGAGATCACGTGCTTGAACCTCCAGCTCTCGGGCTGTGATTCGGTTCTCGAGGCGTTGAAGGGGTTCTTCGAGCCTGAGGTTTTGGATGAGAGCAATCAGTACAAATGTGAGAAGTAAGTATATGTAATTACATTATGCTTTTGTGTATCTATATTGTGATTCCCTTACTGAGGTGTTTTTATGCTTGTTTAGTTGCAAGAAATCGGTGAAGGCTCAGAAGCAATTGTCTCTGTATCGGGCTCCTAACGTTCTTATCATACAGCTAAAGGTTAGTTGGGTTTTGAATTTGATTGTTGGTTTGGTCGGTATATTTGAGCATTGAGTAAACGATAAATACATTGCACATGAGTGTGTTGGATTGGGTTTGCAGAGATTTGGAGATGGTGGGAAGATTGATAGATACATTGCATTTGAGGAGTTTTTGGTGCTTTCAAGCTTCATGTGCAAAACAGTTCAGGTGAGTAAAGAAGGAACTGAGTTTAGTTAGATGGTCATTGCTAGTGTCTTTATAGTTTGCTAGATGCTTTTTATGGTCAGTGCCTCAGTGGACTTGTTAAACAATTTTTGAAAGAACTAAGTTCACTTAACTGAGATTAGTAATCACACTTGCTTGCCTAAACCAGAGAAACCTGAGAAAGGAGGAAATGATAAACCGAACTTAATGTAGAGATATGGAGACATGTCATGAACAAGCATATTAGCATTAGCAGACATAAAGCAACTTCACTAATAACAAACTCGACAACTGGCCTGATATACATATTTATGGAAGTGATCTGCAATATACATCCTCCCCATTATATGTAATGAAATTGATTCACAGTAACGTGTATAGACAGGGAGAAGAAAAACTATTTGCATTTCCGTGTATATAGTTCTCATCAAAATGACAAAATGAGGAATGAAGATAAGTTGAGGTCTGAAGAACTGTGAGTCTTATTTTGTTTCTTAACTTCTTACAAATTTACTTTTGTAGGATTCTTTGTTTTCTTGTGTATATTACAACCTCTTTGGAATTTACCACTTCCCCATACAGATGTTTTGACTTGGTATTTGGTTGTAGAGTTATAGTTAATCTATCCATGATATGCCAACTTCATGTTATTGAGTTTAAAATTGTCTTTCAGGATCCAAAACCAGAATATAACCTTTATGGTACCATCGTGCATTCGGGGCTATCAGTAGAGTCAGGTCATTACTATGCATATATCAAGGTACTCTACACTTGCCCTGTTGGTTTCAGTTAATATGGGTTACATTGATAGTTTCTTGATATTGATTTTTCACATGCAATATGCAGGACGTGATGGAGCGATGGTATCGCTGCAATGACTCTTTTGTGTCAGTCTCAACCCTGCAACAAGTCTTGTCCGAGAAGGTTTATATTCTTTTCTTCGCTCGTGCAGAGCAAAGGCCCTCACCTGGTCTTTCAAATGGATGGAAGAAATCTTGTGATGGCAATGGCAGTGAGTCATCTAAAAGGCTGAAGGTGCCTTCTCCATTGAAACCGGCACATACTAAGCCATCTTCTCCAAATGGGAACGATAAAAACTCGCTTCATACAGATGGGCATGATCGCCCTATGAAAGGCCACTCTAACATCTCGGGGTCAAAGAGGGCATCGCCCGAGTCTTGCATTTTGCTTGCTCGAGATGCTCAGTCTCAGGCAGAAGTTGATAAACTGAAAGAAGTGTATGTTTCTTACAGTCACTTGTGTTTCTACTACTGAACTGTTCTCTCTATCTATAAGCATTTTCTTTTGTTCTCACCTTATTGTACAATATTTTGTGTATCAGCCTCGAGAAAAAGGCTAGTTTGGTTTTGCAGGCCTGTGGATGGTCAGATGAGGTATACCGTTCCATGCATTCCAGAAAGAGGCAATGCACAAGAGAAGCAGAAAATACTCCGCTTGGCGCTGAATTGAAGTGAGTAAGCTTTCTCATAATGTTTGTGTCCCAAACCTTTTCTTGTTTTTGAATCTCTCAGTTAATGGATTAAACTGAACTCTGATCTGATTTGCTGGTTTCTGCTTCTACATTGATAGGAAAAAACTTGTTTGAAATAAACGATACGATTGTCTTTGATCCATTTGCTTGATAAATAAAACTTATTTCAGCAGACCAAGGCGAGGAGTTCCAAAATGTGACAATTTGAGCTCTTCGCCACTTCGAATATGCATGTCCTTATTGGACTAATGTGGTGCAGGAAACTGTTGATAGACAAAGCCAAGCCTGAGTTTAACTCGAGAATCCCTGAAATGGTGAAGGCTGGCCTCATTGGACTGATCCAGCCACTTATCCAAGAAAATCAGAAACTTTCAGGGGCTTGATCAACTAAACCATGGTAAATTACAAAGATCCTCATTTTTTACAGATACTCGCGATTCTTGATTTGATCGTGTAACTATATTATCGATGTCTTTGCAGTATATACACGATTCGTGTAACTGACGCTGTATATAGACCATGCTGTTCCCTCTGAGCCAAGTGCAGTTCTGATAGCATCATTTTGATATACTTTGTAGCTGAGCTCAACCCTGTCGAGATTTTCTTCCTCCAGGCCATACTGGAAATCCTATTAATTCATTCTGTATGATATTCTTCAAAGCCCGATATCTTTAGTATACAATCTTCATTTTTTTTGTAGATGCAGTCACAGTTTTCCCAGAAAAATGGTGTGTTGGAAGAGTTGTTTGTACCTCAGTTGATATTTCAATATGAACCTTTTTCTCCTGAAATTGTTATCATTAAATTGGAAACTTAGGCTTTGTCTTAGCAGCAAATGATACAATAAGCAAGGTTCTAAAACTCGGGAGTGAGAAGAATTTGGTGAGGTGAAAAATAAGGAGCTATGTGAACTCGAGGAAAATTTTACAAAATTCGTTTTATATCAAATCAATATTATGTATTCATATCTTCATATATAATTCATATAAAACAAAATCACAAATTATAGAATAACATCAAAAGTTCGACCTAGTGAAAACTCGGTAAAACTGAATTACATAGAACAAATTTCAATTTCAGGCAACTCGATTTTACCGAGTTCTTGGAGAAAAAAATGGAGAGAACTCCCTGCAAAAGCTGGTGCACGTACTTGTCAGGAAAGATATTAACAAGATTTTAATGTAACAGAGAACCAGGGAGTTCTTAAAATAAAGAACCAGGGAGTTTGGTCCGGTTCTAGACCCCATGTCTACTCCTAAACGTGCTAACTCAAATGTCCAACACTTAAGTGACATTTCCGTTAATTTTCACGGATTTGCACAGACCGTGCAAATTTGAACATGAGTGAGGGATAGTTTTTGTAAAAATACAGTAAATAGGGAGTTTTTGTGTAAAAAACAATTATAGGGAGCCTTTGCAATTTTCCCTTAAATCAATATTATGTATGCATGTTCTTTAAAAAAAATATTATGTATGCATATCTTTCTATATAATTCACATGGAAGACAAAAATAAAAACATTTTAATACGATAAAGTGCTTTCAAACAACTTAGTAAATTGAAACAAAATCACAAATTATAGAATATTTTTATAGTTTAACCTCCTGAAAACTCCATAAAAATAAAACTCGGAAAACAAATTTCAATTTCAGTCAACTCAATTTTACCTAGTTCTTGAAGAAAAATTGAGAGAAAAAAGCTGGTCCACGTACTTAACAGGAAAGATATTAACAAGATTTGATTGGACAAGATTTTAATGTAACAGATTGAAAATTGTGGCTTTCTTGAATTGGACGGCGCATGGGACCATATATAAATTAAAATGAAGAAGAGAAGACAGAGCCTTATCTATATAAACACCCTATAATCATTACATATTCTTGTGTGTGGTCTTGAACTTGAGCTGCAAGAGGAGGAGGAGGAGCAATGGCAGAGGAGGTAATATTGCTGGATTTCTGGGCAAGCCCATACGCAATGAGGGTGAAGGTGGGTCTGGCAGAGAAGGGTGTTGAGTATGAGGCAAGGGAGGAGGATCTGTTTGGGGACAAGAGCTCTCTGCTGCTGGAGATGAACCCACTTCACAAGCTGGTCCCTGTTCTCATCCACAATGGAAGGCCTGTCTCTGAGTCCCTCAACATCTTGGAGTATATTGATGATGTGTGGACCCGTCAGCCAAGTCTCTTCCCTTGTGATCCTTATCAGCTTGCTCAAGTCAGGTTCTGGGCTGACATTTCCACCAAGGTCTGCTCACTCAACCCTTCTTTACTTGTCTTTTTTTGTGTGTGTAGAAGTTGACTATTGAGATTTGAGACAATGGGAAGTGAGTGGAGAGGCTGTTCATGATTCGGTTTTAAGAAAATAAAATTTTAAATTGAATTTATGGAATTTGGTTCGGGTTGATTTTTATTAAGCGAATTTTATGAGATTCTCACATTTTAGTATGTTTTGACTTATTATTTGACTTTTCGGTTTTCACTTTCATTTTCTTTGAATCGATTTTCATGAAATTCTCATATTTGAGCCGCTCTTGACTTATTTTTAGCTGACCCATTATTTTGTGGCCCATTTAACAAAGATCAATGGCCTGAAATGAGTCGCATGTCCAAATCGATCGGTTTTCGATTTGATTTTGTTTTTTTATCGGTTCTCATTTTATAAACCAAAATCGAACTGATAGAATTTTGGTTTGGTTTGGTTATAAAAAAGTAAAAACTGAAATCAAATCGATGAAATTTGGTTTGCTTCGATTTTTTATGAACCGGATTTCACGGTTCTCACATTTTAAGCTATTTTGACTGATTGGTTTTTGGTTAATCCATTTTCATAAAATTCTCACATTATGGGCCGTTCTTGACTTATTTTTTTGCTGGTCTATTATTTTTCGACCCAATTAATAAAGATCGATGTATGAAATGAGCCACATGTCCAAATCGATCGGTTTAATTTTTTATCGATTCTCACTTTATAATCCCCGATGCAGGTCATTCTGGCCGGAAGAGGGGTGTGGATAGGGAAAGAGGAGGACCATGAAGCAACAAGGAAGGAGTTGATAAGGGGATTGAAATTGCTAGAAAGTGAGCTTGGAAACAAACCTTACTTTGGGGGAGAGAGTTTTGGAGCCCTAGATGTGGTGGTGATACCCACATCCTCATGGTTCAAAGCACTTGAGGTGCATGGGAGGTTGAGCTTGGTGGAGGAGTGTCCCAAGCTTGTGGAATGGGCCAAGAGGTGCTCAAGCAGGGACAGTGTGTCTAAGGTTTTGCCTGACCAGCTCAAGGTCTATGAGTTCAGCTTGGCCATCAAGAAGGCATTGGAGGCTAAACAACAACAACAACCCAAGACCTAGAGATTTGTCAAAGTTTGTGGTTCATGTGGTCAGGATGTATATCAGAGTTCGAGTAATAATAAGATTAATATACTTAATTGTATCAAAGTTTCTTTACGCAAGTTATACTATTAAAATTTTGGTTTTTCCCGACCAACCATATTGGTCGGGAAAAGCAACAAAATCGATTGGGAAATGAAATACCGACCAAAAGTTAGTCGGGAATTGCCGGTCGGCGGAGAGTGGTAGGTAAAAACCTTTCCCGACCAACATTGATCCATTGTTGGTCGGGAAAGCTATAGGCTAAGTAGGTCGGGAATAATACTGAAATTACAATTATGCCCTTGAGACACTCTTGACAATTGAACAGAGTTGGTCGGGAAAACCTCCCTTCTGCCGACCGACTACAATCGGTAGGGAAAATCTCTCTTCACCGACTAACTCTATTTGAGTTGATTGGGAATTAACTAAAATCCAATAGTGTTATCCGTAATTTTATCTGCACAACCTTTTCTTTTTTGTAAGAAGACTTGAACTCAAAAAACCTAAAACTCATATTCACGCATTTAATCAGTTTTTCAAGCAAGTACCATTAAATTATGTGTATTTGTCAACAAAATGATTGTAAATATTTCAAAAATAAGTATGGTCCTGATGTATTTACACATTATAGACATCATAAATTTTCTTATCTACTTTAGAATGGATATGACTTGACTTAAATCAATATTCTCATGCTTTTTGATAAGATTGTTTTATTACCATGTGTAAGAGGGTTATTAAGATGAAAATCATTCATCATGGTGTATACAAACTAATTTCACTCATTAGATTGATAATATAAAATATTAAGATCAAAACACATCATTTATGATATATAATTTTAATTATTTAAAATTATATATGTTTTTCCAAATTGGAGTTTAATTTTACCTCTATATTTTGTTAATCCAACGACCGAGATTAGTTCGTAATTTTCACCCAAAAATAGTTTTCACTTGAGTAATTGTCGGGTGTGTAATGTAGTTTAGAGAAAATAAACTTGATCAAATATATTAATCTCATTGCATGAGTTAGACACGTTTATTTGATCTCTGTTGATCAAAATTCTTGGAAATGTTGGATAAAAATGGGCATGCCACGAGTTTTCTTCGTCTTTCAGTACCGTGACATTGTAAAGGAGAATGTTCATAATCTCTATAAGACATGTATCCTCTATGTAATGATCGACTAATTCATATGTGTATGTCGGTCACAAGTAATTTTTTAAAACTTAAATGCAAAATAAGTCGGTTCGCGAGCCTTACAAACTCTAATAGTTTGAGTTCGAGTTTGATTCGTTAATCAAACGACCCACCCTTTGACTTAATCTCTGCATTTATTTATTTGAAAAATTCACAAATTTTCAATAAATAACAAATAATTTAATTAATAAAATGT